>CABHPH010122228.1:3721-15092 GCA_902168325.1 Peromyscus nudipes | reverse complement strand
ATGTATCTTTAAAAAGTGAAAGAGAAGAAAAAAGACACAGGGACTCATGCCCAAAACAGACTGTAGTTTTCCCCTTTTCCTGATTATACTACAAGGAAAAACAGTAAGACTGTGCAATGTAAATGAGAAACAACCTGAATTCTTACTCAGTTCATTTAAAAAATGCATAATATCTTAGTCATTGTGACTTTGGTTTTTTCATTTGCAAAATCAACATAAATGCTTGTCCTACCTCTTGCACTATGCATTTTTTTAACCAGGATTGGAACGAGACAATCTGTGAAACTATTAAAACGAAACATGGAAATGCTTCAGCATGTTTGTCATGGCATATCCTCTGGACTATTGCCTCAAAAGCACTAGCACCAAAAGAAATAGTTTTAAATTGCTGTGAAATAAAAATAAAGTTCTCAACAAGAAAGGAAACATCATTGAGTGATGAGATAATGTAAAAGGTTGGAGTAAATATATATAAACTACACACATGACAAATGATTAATATGCAGATAATATTAAAGAACTGAAATAACTCAAAAGCAAAAAATAAATCAAGTTTTAAGAGCAAGTGATCTGAAAAGATATTTTTCAAAGGTGAACAAATGACCAGTAAATTGTTGCATAATCTTTTACCTAGAGAGAAATAAACATCTATTTACTTCAGACAGGGCACCATGAATGCATTAAATTTAGGATTTCAGCAAAGTCAAACCCTGGTAAACTAATAAGTCTATTGGTGAATAGTAACTTAAAAGACCCTAAGTGACCCCCAAATACCTGCATCACTACAGAGTCTCATTTCGTTATAGATGACGACTTCATGTAAGATGAATCATAGACTCCTCCATTCAGCAAACTTTCCACTTGCTATATAATCTAGTGTCTCTCAAGATTACTTGCAGCTGGGAGAGCAGTAGAAAGGTATACTCGACAGAGTTTCAGGTGAAGGGCCTGTGACCCTCCCCCCACCTCCTTCTTCTAAGGAGCGGAAACAACTCCATTATATTACCACAGACCTATTACTATACTGCTTGACTCAATTAGCTGTTATGGTGACCAGGCCAAGATAGTCTCTACTCCAATATGGTGATGAGATCATGGTATGCCCAGTGAAAAAAGACATACCACAACACAATTCTGCCAAAAAAGAAAAAAGAAAAGAAAAGAAAGCAAGCTAGCTAGCTATCACTAATCATTAAGGAAATGCTAATCAAAACCACAGTCAAAACCAGAATAGTTCTTCAATAAATTAAAATAAAACTACCACATTGTATTGTCACCTCACATAGGCAGGGAACTTGTAGCTCCTAGAAAAAAATAAAATGCCTTCCAGACAACAAGGCTTTGAACAGAGAAGGTTTTAAGCAAGACAAGAACGCACATCACTTCTCCAGACCTGGGTCACAAGAAGCCTGGCCACTGTGCTATCTCACAGATCATGTACTAGCCAGGTCCATGTGTCCCACATTCCATGTCCCACAGGTCATAGTAACCAAGTCAACTGTTCTGGAGAAGTCTCCATCTGAAATTTTACCCAAAAGTATACTAAGTACTTTCCAAGCACCTGACCCAAACCAACAGCAGAACATGCGGGGCCTTTCAATCTAATTTAGTAATGTCAAGGGAACTTTACCTATTTCTTTGTGGTTCAGCATGTTTCCCAAACCCCCACCCCCTAAGGAATCTTAAAACAGCACTTTTCTTTGTCCAGGTGGGCTGGCACTTTGCTTTCGATCCTGCTGTGCTGCCAGATCCAATAAACCTTTCACCTAAAGGGCAATTCCATGCCTCCCTTGAACGGCATTCTTCTCTCCTAAAATCTAACATTCCGATGCCCAGACCTGAGGCAGGTATTATTAAGGTAGATTGCTCTGTGGGGCTGCTGATCCTTTGCCACTGCTGTCTTTGCATCTAACAGCAGACCTTTGCATCTGTCGCCAGGATTCCACGTCTATCTGTTCGAGAAATCTTGAGAGGTCAGGTGTTGCTCCAGCCTTGGAACTGTTTTCTCAACCAGACCTGTTGAAGCCAGGGACACCAATGCCTGGTCTTAATTAACTGGTAGTAGCCTGGCCACAATTCTAAAAGGGATAATTTTCTCCTTTGCACTTTCTTCTGGACCTGTTTAACTCACCAGCCTTTAAAATGAGTACCCCAAATCTCACCCAACTAAAGAGTCTCCACTTTGCTGCCTTTTGCATAACCTGCAAGCATTTTATCCTGCGGGAGATATCAAAAACTGATTTTCTTTGGGTGTACGGTCTGGCCACAAATAAAATGGATAACAAGAGTCCAGTGACCTGAAACTGGTACCTTTGATTTTAACATTCTTAGAGCTTTAGAGAACCTCATACAGAGCTATTGTAAGTTGTCTGCAGTTCCTTACATGCAGGCTTTCTTCTTTCTTGGTCACTGACCCTCTCTCTGTCAATCTTTTACCACCTTCCATATCCTGCTACTAAATGAAAACTTGTTGTTTTGGAAAAATTTTACTCATTCCAAGAGACTCCTTCACTGACTTTGATCCTGCTGACCATGCTGCTCCTCCTTCTCCTCATGTCCTTTCAGCCCCCCCCCCCCCCCCGCCCCCACCAGCCAGCTTCCTCTCCTACCCCTTCAGAACTGCCTTCTTCATCATCCTTGTCTTGTACCTCTGGTTCTACTGACTGATTATCCCAAGCCACCATGCTCCATTTCCCCTCCATGTGACATTAACTAAGAACTCAAAATCACCCACCCATTGGTGCAAACCTGGGACTGTGTAGAGTGAAGTCTGAACTAGAATCCAAGTAGGAACTCCCAGAGCCAGTCCATAGACTCTGGGACTGTGTGCAGCCCCAGAATGTTCATTAGAGAACCCCAGAATTAGTCTCCTTCTCTATTTGTATACCTAATAAGCTACCACATCTATCACTCCATCCTGTGATTACTGGAGGCCCCACCCAGACCCCAGAGTGTCCCCAAGATTGAAAACCAAGCATCATTCAGCTGGCCCATAACCCACACAACAAATGAGAGAGAAGATATGCATACCACAAAACACCACAAAATCACCTAACTCCAGATGCTTAGAGCCCATGCAAAACCACAAACAACATGAAAAAGAAAGACAATATGCTTCCTCCTGAAACCAGTACCCTAATCACAATAATCCTTGAGAAAAGCAACTTAGTTGCAAAACAAGGACTTACAGCAGTCATAAACATGTTCAATGAGTTCAAAGAAGATATGAATGAAGCCTGAAAAAATAGTTAAGTGAAATAATCAAAACAATTCACTATATGAAAAGAGAAACGAAAAGAATCACCAGAGAAAAGGCAAACTGAAATACAACTTTAAATGAAAGATTCAGGAAGTCAAATAAAAACCCCAGAGGTAGGCCTCACCACAGAGTAGAGATGGAAGTGAGAATCTCAGGCACTGAAGACAAGATAGAAGAAATGGAAACCTCAGTCAAAGAGAACACTAAATAATAACAATAATAAAAGACAGGAACAAAACAGCCAGGAAATCTAGGACACTATGAAAACATCAAATCTGTGAATAATAGGACTAGAGGAAGGAGGAGAAAACCAGGTCAAAGGCACAAAGAATATTTTTCAACAAAATCACAAATGAAAATTTCTCAAATTTAAGGAAAGAGACGCCTATCAAGGTGCAAAAGGCATCCAGATTACCAAATAGACAGAACCAAGAACGAAACTCCCTGTGGAACACAATAATTAAAATACTAAATGTACAGAATAAAGGATATTAAAAGCTGAAAAACAGAAACACCAAGTCATACATAAAAGCAGGCCTAAAGCATAACAGATTTTAAAAATGAATAACTTCTATTTGTATGAATGTTTGTCTGTATGCATCTTCATATACCATCTGTGTCTGGTGCTTGTGGGGTCCAGATTAGGGTATTGGATCCACTGGAACTGGAGTTACAGACTTTGATGAGCCACACATGAGTCCTGGGAATCAAACATGGGTCCATTGAAGGAGAAGGCAGTGCTTTTATATGCTAAGCCTTCTTTCCTGCTCCAATATCTGCCTTTTGAATGGACACACTGAAAGCTACAAGGGCCTGGGCTGACGTACTACAAGTTCTGAAAGACCATAGCTGCCAGCCCAGACAAACACTCTTAGATCGAAAATTACTTATGAACTCTAATGCAGTGATAGTGGGTGACTTTCATGCCCATTCTCATCAATAGCCAGGTTGCCATCCTTCATCATAGGTACCACCAAAACCAAGAGTTTCCTATAAGGCTGGAAAACCAGAAGACTGATAGGAAGGCTAAACTTCGGGTCATGCATTTCTCCCCTCTCCTCATTGCCTTGTTTCTTAATCTTTCCCTTGCTCACCAAAATTCAGGGAAGGGGGGCTATCCCAGGAAGGTGCTACCTTATATCAAGGCTGGTTTACAAAACAGGTCAAAATAATTTAATCTAAGTGGATGCACTTAAAACTGTTGCAGCCTTTGCGCTGTCTGCACGTCCTCCTGTTCGTCCATCTGGACATACCTTCCACTCGTCCCTGTGTTCCCGCCCTTTCACCTCGGTAGTTAGCTAGTTTCAACTCAGCAGTTTGCCCCTCAAACCTTTGACGTGCAGCTGCCTGATTCATATCAGAAACCTCTTCCCTGCGGGTCGCTTCTGGTTTCTTATCTTATCAACACAAAGCCTCTGACATCTCCACTTGTTTCTCAATAGCAGCTTCTCAGTCCTCTTCAAAATTCCTTGCCCCTTTGAACACTGGAGCCATTGTGCAACATTTCGACATTCTCACGTAGACACAGAGACAGATAGACTGACCGATACGTTTACTATATGATGTCTAATGTGTGACCTGAAAGTAAATATTATTTAATATTAGAACATAAAAACCTGTGTTCCCCTCACAAGGGTTACCAAGGAAATTTGGAATGTCTGGCAAGTAGCTGACATTAAAAACTGCCAAGTCTTGTGAAATTATTTTTCTTCAATAAATTCTGACATTGGAGAAAAACACAAACACGTTCTTCTATATTTCTGACAGCATGGTACTCAAGTTAGACTTTAGTGGAATCATACTTTGTTCTGCTGGTGGTGCCCTAGATAGCGTAAATGGACATTTATTCACATCTCCCATAGAATAATTATTGTGACAAGGTGACACAGTCAGAGAGCAGAAGTCAGAACTTCTCAGCTTCTGGAGAAACAGTTCTGTGTAAATGGAAAAGATTAAAAACAAACCCCTGGGATCTTTAGCCAGGTTTGCAGGTAAAGATGGATCACGCAGGTTGGTCTGTAAAGAGGAGAGGGCTATTTTTCCAAATGCAGACACAAAGAAATGTATAAAGACCATGACAATAAGGAGAAGAAAAAAATCAAATTAACACAATTAATCTCCTGTAAGGCACCCTAAAGAAATGAAGGGTAGGAATCACCTGAAAAGAAGCTCAACATATTACAAAAGTCATAGGCGACTATTGAATTTGAACCAAAAACATGATGTATGGCTAAAAGGAAAATATTAACAAGATGAATATGATTATGAAGAATCAACTAGATTCTAGTTACTAGAAATTAAAGAGGTGAGTCATGTAACAACAGAACTAAAAAGTAACAGAAAAGTTAACCTGCAGTCTTAAATAGAAGAAAGGATCCATGAACTTGGAGACATGTGTTTAAATTATACAGTACAAGGATAAAAAGGGAAAAATAATAGTAAAGGATGAAGAAAGCGCAAGGGGACTATGGGTATCATCCAGTGAAAAACACATATGTGAAAGGAGTCTCATAAAGGCAAGAAGATATAAGAAAGATCATTTGAACTTTTAAAATACAACTATTAATTTGTATGTCAGGATTGCGCATGCCACAGACTTTGTGTGAACAACTTGCAAAAGTAGGTTCTCTCCTTCCACAATGTGGGTCCTAGGAATCAAACTTGTTCAAGCATGGCAGCAAGTGTCTTTACCTGCTGAGTCATCTTCCAGGTCCAAGATCATTTAAATATATACAGTTACAAAAAAATTGTATTATATATTGGGAATTTACTTAGAGAATAGACTGCAGATGCTATCACCACAGAAAAGAAATGACCGGCAAAGGACATATTTCAGTCATTAGAGCATTTGCCTACAGCCTCTGCAAGGTCCAAGATCTAATCCGAGGCTCTGAAATAAACAAACCAAGAATGATAAATATATGAGATGATATGCTAACTCTCTTCAATGTACAAGTTTATAAAAATTATATTGCAAAATGTAAGTGTAATAATTTCCTTTAAAAGTAAAAGTATTTAAAATAACTAAAAATTTATAAGTTCTGGAAGTATGCTGTGCCTATTTTTATAATACTGCACTGTGCATTTAAACTGTTGAAAAATATCAAAGATGGAGTACAGGTCTTTGAGCATGTTAGGCAAATGTTTTACCAGTAAGCCCTGTTTACATATAATTTTTAAGTAATAATATCTCTTGTTGTACTTTAATGCAATTTATCCAAATCATTATAAAAATTATTGAGATTTTTTTCTTGCTTACCACACATGTTTACTCTAGTTGTCATTTTGAAGGCTACATTATTATTATTACATGTACTATAACTGTATTTAAACTTCATCAGGTTTAGAGTTTTTTAATTTATTTAATATTTTTATTTTATAATTAACTTAATTTCACATATCAGCCACGGATTCCCCTGTCCTCCCTCCTCCCACCCTCCAGCCTTTCCCCCCAATCCACCCCCCATTCCCACCTCCTCCAAGGCAAGGTCTCCCCTGGGGAGTCAGCCCAGCCTGGTAGGCTCCATCCACGGCTGAGCCCCAGGTGGAGCTCTGGGAGTCCAATCGGCAAGGTTTAGAGTTTTTAAATATTAGAGTTTTTAAAGTATATTAAAATACCCAGGTGTACCAGTAACTGAATGGAATATTAGTCAAAGATTTATTGAGATGTAGTTAAGATGCATTATAAATTCACTTGAATAATTCCTATTTTCTTAAGTTTTCTTTTCATTTTTTTGTTGTCTTAAATTCTACTTACCTGCACTCAAGTTTACTTAGTATGTATTCTTTTATCTCCATGTCAATACTGAGCCAACTGCCAAATTGTCTATGTTAGATGTATTTTCCAATACTATACTTTTATTTCTCACTCTCCTAATGTCTAATGCTTACTTTAGATTATTTTATTAAGTACTGGGGAGTGAAGCCAGTGCCCAGTGCATGGCAAGCAAGGCCTCTACCAACTGAGCTATCCTTCCACCACGCTTTTTCTGTTTTTGAAGATTAACCTGTACCTGCTTACTGAAGTTTTTCCACGAGTTCTCTTCTAACTTGTTTACCAGCTAACACCACCACCTGGCTCTCCTCCGTCGTTGTTGTCAGTAGATTGCCCTTATCACTTGTGTGGCAACGTTCCTGTTTTTTTGGATACTGAGGAATTGCCACCAGGTGCCTGGACTTTTCAACCATTATCTTCCTAGGCTTTCTTTCAGTCTTATCTTCTTACTTTAATAGATAGTCATCCACCTGGGCTTAGTAAAGAAGTTCTGAGAGTTTATACAGGTTTATCACATCTCATCACATCAATGGGGAGCCCATGCCTCTTGGAAACAAGCCTTCCAGGCAACCAAGTTCTAAATGAAAGGGGTTCTAAATGAAAGGGCTTTAGCCTGACAAGAAGTCACTCAGTTTCCCTGCTGCCCAGGCCCAGAAAAAGCTGACCACTGTCACGTTGATAAGTCAAATATTATCCAGGACCTTTGTTCTGTGTAAATTTCCATTCACCCCTTAACCGGAGATGTGCTTGGAACTTTGCAAACATCTGCCTTAGCCCCAAACCATGGAGTGCACAGTACATTTTAACCTAATATGGTAGTGTTGACTGACTTAAGATCTACTTCTTGTGGTGCAACACTTATCCCTTCCTAAGGAAACTTGCAAAAACAGCGCCCTTTGTTTTCCCTAAGTAAGCTGTACCTTTACCTCAAACACTGCCTCAAGGTTGGCTTCAATTACCCTTTTGACTGTCTTGAGGCATCTCTGGAACCACTGTGTTCTTATAACTCTGAAAACTTAACAAGGTTATAGTTTCAGTGATTCTTTAATTTCTATATGTTCTTTGATGTTATTTTCATGTGATCTAACATAATTGATGCTTCTACTAATCTCGTTAGTGCTACCTAAAGTGATGGAAACCCAGGCATTTGTAAGGATATCTTTCCTATTAATGCCACTCAATAGACCCATATCTGTAGAAAGGAAAATGGATTCACCATATTTCAGGGACGTCCTGTTGTGGCTTGATTCTTCTTGATGATTCTGATAATCAGCCTTGTTTGATACATGGAATACAGAACTGTGTAGTGTATAGGACACAGTGAGTGGCTCCCCAGGCAAGTCTGTTTGTTGTAGTATCCTCCTTTAGCATTCTAGCTGGGTGTCTCTTGGAGACAGGGAAAGTTCTGTACCAGTTACGAAGGTGAGCACTTCACTGGTTGCAAACTGTTAGTAAGAGTTTCTTTCTGGTCGATCTTCCTTGCCAAGTTACCAAACTTTCTTTATGGAACTCTTGGGGAGAGGGCGGGGGATCAGTGCTTTGTTTCCCTGTTGTTAGTTTGAGTGTTATATATCATTTAAATTAGGTGCCTTTCTACTGTTCAGTAAATGACAAGTACCTTATGGTTTCTCCATGCCCTAGATGCTATAATCACATCACCGTTTTTCCACTTTGCTGAAATCCCTTACATTCTCTCCAGCATTGTATCTCTACTTTATGGGGAAGAGAAGGAAGAAAAGAGTCTAGACAGTCTTGTCCCAAATCTGAAGTCCTAGCTCTAACTTCATTTGTCCTCAAACCCATCAATCATTTTGTAACTTAAATTACCTTTCTAAATGTCTATTTGTTTCTTTTTCATGCTTAATAGTTTTCTATGTACCAGTTTCAACTAAGCATTTTGGGTACTTGATTAAATATAGTTTTATAGGTCTTACAGAGAGTCCATAAGAAAACACAATCATACTGAACTTCCATATTAAAGTTCCAAACCCAGAGTAGTTATAAATATTCTTCTAAATACTGAGTTATAGTAAGTGGTAAGGCATATTGGTAAATATTTATTACTCTTTAATATTAAATTTTATGGCCAACTAAATAGTAGAAAACTAAGATTTTTTTTGAGTTGTTTTAAATGTTCTCTTTAGTTATAAATCCATTTTCTTTCATTTTTTAGTTAGAAGTTTCTTTTTCATAAACTACATGAAAAAAACTTGCAAATAAAAATATAAATTTGTTTTTAAACAAAAGAATTCCTGTCCACAGAATACTCGGTATATTGATTTCTATGTTTTAATTAGTCTGTCTTTGGCAATTAAATACTATGAACTGGAAATACATTCTTTTGAGACAATACAGTTTTATCAAAGGTAAGTTTTACTAGCTCTATAAAAAAAATCATAAAAAAATTTGAATGACATTTCACTAAGAATATGAGAGGAAACTCTTTTGTTGCTTTAGACCAAAGATTACTTACTGCTCTTTTCCTAGAACACCCTGTAATCCAAGGCACAGTAAGGTTTCCTGAAATCTGTGAAAACAACAAATGGAATCTTCGTAAGGTATGTATTAACATTGCTTGTAATGCTGATAAATACTAAAAGTAAAAATGTATATGATGTGAAGATAAGTAGATAAATCTGTATTCAGAATATATTCCAAATGAAAGGCATCCTTTCCTTACCAATTTAAAGGGCCTTCTCTTGCAGAAAAAAATAGAAATGGTGTAAAATTCCCCCCAGAAATTAAAAATAAATGTTTGTTGGGTCCTGTAAAGGATATGAAAGTATATGGAAAATAAAATGTTTTTTAAAATGTAATGCTCTGTGGATGAAGTGGAAAGGGGAACTTTCTTAAATAGCACATCATCATAAAGCAAGAGATGACATTATAAATGAAACACAATATGTATTCACTTTGAACACTAAGCAATTACCAACATAAATATTATTACAGTTACCTTCTTTATATGAACCTTAGGGATTCAGTGCGAATCACTGAAACACTGTTTCTCTAATTTGTGTCCCCACTAGTAATCTGTCTTGCTATGCATTCCACCCTTTATCCATCCTTATCACAGAATGCTAAAATGTAGATTGCAAAAGACCACTGAATTAAAGGATATTTTTGTACAAATAACGCATGACTGTAAAAGGTAGCAAAGGGGAACTTTTAAGCCACATCATCCACATCATGACTCTCTAGAGAAGAATGTGTCCAGCAAAATCTGTTCTTTTTGGGTCACAGTCTGGTATTTAGTGTGGATAATGACGTTCTGCAATGTTGCAATCATGAACAGATAGACACATCTTCTGTAGTCTACAAACATTTTATATCTCAGCAAATGCTTGCCAATATTGTTTCCAAATGTTGAGAAATTTTAACTTTTACAAAAGGAACAGAGTAATAGTCATAGCTAAGAATATACTTATTTCAATTTTCTGTATAATGGACATGTGAACTTGGCTTAACATAGTAAAAGTATTTTTATTCAATGTAAAATATTTCCCTTAATGTACAATAAAATGGTGATTAGCTAAATACTGAGGGTCATGACAGAGTGTGAATAATTGATGTTTTATTTTAAAATAAGTATGGCAAATCCACTAAAATAATCACATTATGTGCTCCACACAAATAGAGATATCCAATTATTTTGAATTATCACCTTACATATTCCTATTAGTGAGAACAATTCAAGAGAAGCTACACAGAACCTCTAAAAAATAAGTATGCAATCATAAAGAATTATGGATAAAACAGAATCCTAAAACAGTAACTACTAAAGAGTTAGATGTCGTGGTATTGTGTTCCAAAATATTGTGTATGCTAATAAACTTATCTGGGGTCAGAGAACAGGACAGCCACAATATTAAACATAGAGGTTAGGCAGTGGTAGCATACGCCTTTAATCCTAGCATTCCAGAGACAGAAATCCCTCTGGATCTCTGTGAGTTCAAGGCCACATTGGAAATGGCCAGGCATGGTGATACACACCTTTAATCCCAGAAAGCCACACCTTTAATCCCAGGGAGTGGTGGTAGAAAGCAGAAAGATATATAAAGCGTGAGGACCAGAAACTAGAGGCATTTGCCCTGGAGAGGCCTTTGGCCTGGAGAAGCATGTGGCTGGTTAAGCTTTCAGGCTTCTAGCAGCAGTACAGCTGAGACCCATTCTGGATGAGGGCTCGGGGCATCCAGTCTGAGGAAACAAGACCAGCTGAGGATTCAGCGAGGTGAGATAGCTGTGGCTTGTTCTGTCTCTCTGACCTTCCAGTGTTCACCCCAATAACTGGCTCAGGTTTGATTTTATTAATAAGAACTTTTAAGACTCATGCTACA
>CABHPH010122227.1:17592-33711 GCA_902168325.1 Peromyscus nudipes | reverse complement strand
TTATATAGAGGAACAGACAAAAAAATGGCAAGAACGCTGTAAAAACCTAGAGGAAAGGTCAATTAAATTAGAAGA
This sequence comes from Peromyscus nudipes, assembly GCA_902168325.1. Taxonomy (NCBI): domain Eukaryota; kingdom Metazoa; phylum Chordata; class Mammalia; order Rodentia; family Cricetidae; genus Peromyscus; species Peromyscus nudipes. The sequence continues at coordinate 33,636 of CABHPH010122227.1, read as the reverse complement.
AAACAATAAAGTCCTGGAAGAAAACAATAAAGCACTGAAAGAAAGCCATGAAAAAGCAATGAAACAGGTCCAAGACCTGCAAAGGGAGATAGAAAAAATGAAGAAGACACAAACAGAGGGAATGCTGGAAATAGAAAATCTAAGTAAACGATCAGGAACTTCAGATGCAAGTATAACCAACAGAATGCAAGAGATGGAAGAGAGGATCTCTGGCGTTGAAGATAAGGTAGAAGAAATAGATTCATCAGTCAAAGAAAACACTAAAGCCAACAAAGTCATGACCCAAAATGTCCAAGATTTGGTGGACACTTTGGGTCGACCAAACCTACGAATAACAGGGATAGGAGAAGGAGAAGAATACCAACTTAAAGGCACAGAAAATATATTCAACAAGATCATAGAAGAAAACTTTCCCAACTTAAAGAAGGAAATGCCTATGAAGATACAAGAAGCCTATAGAACACCAAACAGACTAGACCCCCAAAAAAAGTCCCCTCGCCACATAATAATTAAACAACTAAACATACAGAATAAAGAAAGAATATTAAGAGCAGCAAAGGAAAAAGGCCAAGTGACCTATAAAGGCAAACCCATCAGAATAACACCCGATTTCTCAATGGAGACTTTGAAAGCCAGAAGAACATGGACAGATGTAATGCAGACACTAAGAGACCATGGATGCCAGCCTAGACTAATATACCCAGCAAAACTTTCAATCATCATAGACGGAGTGAACAAGACATTTCAAGACAAAGCCAGATTTAAACAATACTTATCCACAAACCCAGCCCTACAGAAAGCACTAGAAGGAAAATTCCAACCCAAGGAATTCAGATACACCCTTGAAAACACAGGCAATAGATAACACCACTGCAGTAAACCCTAAAGATAAGAATACAGACACACTACCACCAAAAAATAACAGGAATGAACAACCACTGGTCATTAATATCTCTTAATATCAATGGACTTAATTCACCTATAAAAAGACACAGGTTTACAGAATGGATACGAAAGCAGGACCCATCTTTCTGTTGCATACAAGAAACACACCTCAAATACAAAGATAGACACTACCTAAGAATAAAAGGCTGGGAAAAGACTTTCCAATCAAATGGTCTTAAGAAACAAGTGGGTGTAGCCATCCTGATATCCAACAAAATAGACTTCAAACTAAAATCAATCAAAAGAGATCTAGAAGGGCATTACATATTCATCACAGGAAGGATCCACCAAGAGGAAGTTTCAGTTCTGAACATTTATGCCCCAAACACAAGGGCATCCACATATGTAAAAGAAACACTACTAAAGCTTAAACCACATATAAAACCCCACACATTAATAGTGGGAGACTTCAACACCCCACTTTCACCACTGGACAGATCTCCTAAATGGAAACTTAACAGAGAAATAAAGGACTTAACAGATGTCATGACCCAAATGGACTTAATTGATATCTACAGAACATTCCATCCTAACAAAAAAGAATATACTTTCTTCTCAGCACCCCATGGAACCTTCTCCAAAATCGACCACATACTTGGCCACAAAGCAAATCTCAACAGATACAAAACAATTGGAATAGCCTCCTGTGTTCTATCAGACCACCAAGGTTTAAAGTTAGATTTCAACAACAACAAAAACTACAGAAAACCTACAATCTCATGGAAACTGAATAATGCTCAACTGAGTCACCAATGGGTTAGGGAAGAAATAAAGAAAGAAATTAAAGAATTCCTAGAGATCAACGAAAATGAAGACACCACATACCCAAACCTATGGGACACTATGAAAGCAGTGCTAAGAGGGAAATTCATAGCACTAAATGCTCACATAAAGAAGTTGGAGAAATCTCACACTAGTGACTTAACTGCACACCTGAAAGCTCTAGAACAAGAAGAAGCAAAGTCTCCCAGGAGGAATAGACGCCAGGAAATCATCAAAGTGAGAGCTGAAATTAATAAAATAGAAACAAAGAGAACAATACAAAAAATCAATGAAACAAAGAGTTGGTTCTTTGAGAAAATCAACAAGATAGACAAGCCCTTATCCAAACTAACCAAAAGACAGAGAGAGAGCATCCAGATTAACAAAATCAGAAATGAAAAGGGGGACATAACAACAGACATTGAGGAAATCCAGAGAATCATCAGGTCATACTTCAAAAGCCTCTATTCCACAAAACTGGAAAATCTAAAAGAAATGGATAATTTCCTGGATAGGTACCACATACCTAAGTTAAATCAAGACCAGATAAACTATTTAAATAGTCCAATAACACCTAAGGAAATAGAAACAGTCATTAAAAGTCTCCCAACCAAAAAAAGCCCAGGGCCAGATGGTTTCAGCGCAGAATTCTACCAGATCTTCAAAGAAGAGTTAATACCAATACTCTCTAAATTGTTCCACACAGTAGAAACAGAAGGAACATTACCAAACTCCTTCTATGAGGCTACAATTACCCTGATTCCTAAACCAAACAAGGATACAACAAAGAAAGAGAACTACAGACCGATCTCCCTCATGAACATTGATGCAAAAATACTCAATAAAATACTGGCAAACAGACTCCAAGAACACATCAAAACAATTATCCACCATGATCAAGTAGGCTTCATCCCAGGGATGCAAGGGTGGTTCAACATACGAAAGTCCATCAATGTAATACACCATATAAACAAGCTGAAAGAAAAAAACCACATGATCATCTCACTAGATGCAGAAAAGGCATTTGACAAAATCCAACACCCCTTCATGATAAAGGTCTTGGAGCGATCAGGAATAAAGGGAACATACCTCAACATAATAAAGGCAATTTACAGCAAGCCAACAGCTAACATCAAATTAAATGGAGAGAAACTCAAAGCAATTCCACTAAAATCAAGAACGAGGCAAGGCTGTCCGCTCTCCCCATACTTATTCAATATAGTACTTGAAGTTCTAGCCAGAGCAATAAGACAGCATAAGGAGATTAAGGGGATACAAATGGGAGAGGAAGAAGTCAAGCTTTCCCTATTTGCAGATGACATGATAGTATACTTGAGTGACCCGAAAGATTCAACCAAGGAACTGATACAGCTTATAAACACCTTCAGCAACATAGCAGGATACAAGATCAACTCAAAAAAATCAGTAGCCCTCCTATATACAACTGACAAACAGGCTGAGAAGGAAATCAGAGATACATCACCCTTTACAATAGCCACAAATGACATAAAATACCTTGGGGTAACGCTAACCAAGCAAGTGAAGGACCTATATGACAAGAACTTCAAGTCCCTGAAAAAAGAAATTGAAGAAGATGTCAGAAAATGGAAAGATCTCCCATGCTCATGGATAGGCAGGACTAACATAGTAAAAATGGCAATTTTACCAAAAGCTATCTACAGATTCAATGCAATCCCCATCAAAATACCAACACAATTCTTCACAGACCTGGAAAGAACAATACTCAACTTCATATGGAAAAACAAAAAACCCAGGATAGCCAAAAGAATCCTGTACAATAAAACAACCTCTGGAGGCATCACGATCCCTGACTTCAAGCTCTACTATAGAGCTACAGTAATAAAAACAGCTTGGTACTGGCATAAAAACCGACGTGTGGACCAATGGAATCGAATTGAAGACCCTGACATTAATCCGCACACCTATGAACATATAATTTTTGACAAAGAAGCCAAAAGCGTACAATGGAAAAAAGAAAGCATCTTCAACAAATGGTGCTGGCATAACTGGATATCAACGTGCAGAAGGCTGCAAATAGATCAATATCTATCACCGTGCACAAAACTTAAGTCCAAGTGGATCAAAGACCTCAACATAAATCCAGCTACTCTGAACCTGCTAGAAGAGAAAGTAGGAAGTAGTCTTGAACGCATTGGCATAGGAGATCGCTTCCTAGATATAACACCAGTAGCTCAGACACTGAGACAAACGATCAATCAATGGGACCTTTTGAAACTGAAAAGCTTTTGTAGAGCAAAGGATACGGTCAACAAGGCAAAGCGACAGCCCACAGAATGGGAGAAGATCTTCACCAACCCCACATCGGACAGAGGACTGATATCCAAAATATATAGGGAACTCAAGAAATTAAACATCAAAATTCTCAACAGTCCAATTGAGAAATGGGCTATAGAACTAAACAGAGAATTCTCAGCAGAGGAAACACAAATGGCTGAAAGACATTTAAGGAATTGCTCAACATCCCTAATCATTAGGGAAATGCAAATCAAAACAACTCTGAGATACCACCTTACACCAGTCAGATTGGCTAAGATCAAAAACACTGAGGACACCTTGTGCTGGAGAGGATGTGGAGCTAGGGGAACTCTCATCCACTGCTGGTGGGAATGCAAGCTTGTACAGCCACTGTGGAAATCAATATGGCGCTTTCTTAGAAAATTGGGAATCAATCTCCCCCAAGATCCAGCTATACCACTCTTGGGCATATACCCAAGGAATGCTCAACCATACCACAAGGGCGTTTGCTCAGCTATGTTCATATCAGCATTATTTGTAATAGCCAGAACCTGGAAACAACCTAGATGCCCTTCAACCGAAGAATGGATAAATAAACTGTGGTACATATATACAATGGAATACTACTCAGCAGAGAAAAACAACGACATCTTGAGGTTTGCAGGCAAATGGAGGGATCTAGAAAAAATCCTCCTGAGTGAGGTAACCCAGACTCAGAAAGACAAACATGGTATGTACCCACTCATAGGAGAATACTAGTTGTGGAACAAGGATGACTGGTCAGCCACTCACAACACCAGGGAGGCTACCTGGAAAACAGGACCCCAAGAAAGACACGGGGATCGTCCAATGATGGAGAAATGGATGAGATCTACATGAACAGACTGGACGTGAGTGGGGATAAAGAGGGGCGAGGGGCGAGGGAAAGAGAACTTGGGGGAGCGGGAGATCCCAACTGGATCAAGTGCAGAGAGGAAACACAGGGAATGTTCATGATAAATGAAGACCACATGAGAATGGGAAGAGGCAGAGTGCTGGAGAGGCCCACGGAGATCCACGGAGATGCCCCCACAATAGACTGCTGGCAATAGTCGAGAGGTAGCCCGATCTGACCTACCCTGGTGATAGGATGGCCAAACACCTTGATTGTCGTACTAGAAGCCCCATCCAGTGACTGAGAGAACTAGATGCAGATATCCACGGTCAGGCCCTGGGTGGAGCTCCGGGAGTCCAATTGGCGAGAAGGAGGAGGGTTTATGTGAGCTAGAGTTGTTGGGACCAGGGATGGATGGAATACAGGGACAAGTGGCCAAACAAACGGAAACACATGAACTGTGAACCAATGGCTGAGGGGCCCCCAACTAGACCAGGCCCTTTGAATGGATGAGACAGCTGATTGGCTTGATCTGTTTGGGAGGCATCCAGGCAGTTGGACCGGGTCCTGTGCTCAGTGCATGAATTGGCTGTTTGAAACCTGGGGCTTAGTAGAGACCCTTGGCTCAGCCTGGGAGGAGGGGACTAGACCTGCCTGGGCTGAGTCCACCAGGTCGATCTCAATCCCTGGGGGAGCCTTTGCCCTGGAGGAGATGGAAATGGGGGGTGGGACGGGGAGAGGGGGGTGGGGTGGCAGGAGGGGTAATGGGGTGATCTATGACTGATATGTAAAGTTGAATTATATTGTAAAATAAAATAAAATAAATTATAAAAAAAAAAAAAAAGTGGAATTTGAAATCTGGGGTTGATTTTATAGCTGTTGATTTGTGGGCTTAAAACACATAATAAATCAATTAAGGTCTGTTTGATAGGGTGATTCAACATGAGATGATGTCATTAAAATGGTTTAAAAATTTTTAATGCCTTTAAATGCTTTCATTCTCTCTGCCGAAAAATCTCTCGCCTCAAAGTAATTAAAGAAATGGTTTATTTTGGGGCCAAATATGAGTGACCATGTGGGGGAATAAGGTTAAGGTTTTATCCAGTTTTGTGATCTACTGTGGAAACAGTTCTATGAAGTTTTTTAGAAACATTACAAAGAAAATTGTAAACCAAGACATTTCTCCATATGTTGGGGAAGACATCAAGTATCCAGGTCATGGGAAATCCAGGAAAACTGCTGTAGGCCTCAGATGTTACCTGAGAGGATTCTTGGCCCTTTGGGTGGTAGAACCTGGAGGTGTGCTCATATATTGTGATGATTCACCTCATCATCACCAAGATCAGGTCACATCACAGAGGAAGAAATACATAGCTGTTAAAAGGGTTAAATCCGCCGAAGGCAGTTTCCCCAGTAGCGATCAGTCAATCAGCCTTTTTAGTCTCAGCTTCTCTCCAAGATCTCAAAAGTGAATTCTACACTATCAAGAAAAAAGAGCAAACTTACTATTGGGCATCCTGTCTATCATAGTGTGATAATAAGCAACATGCATCGTAGGAGACCATCTGTGACATCATCAGTAAGGGCTAGATCCAGAATTCAGTGTTTGCAGTTAGCACCGTGTCATTTACATCAGCCCAAGGCTCATACTCACCATACAATTATACTTGAAGGATTTTCCTTGCATGATATATTTATAACTATAAATATATACCACTTTTAAATATTCAAATTTTAACATAACTCCACAAAACAAGAGATTTCCATACTAGCTCTTTATACATTTTTCTTTTTGTTATTTTGTAACAATAGATTATTTATTTTTGTGATTTTTAAAACATTTTATTTATCATCCATACATGCATATGATGCGTTTGAATCAAATCCATCTCACAGTTCCTTCCCTCTAATTCCTCCACCATTGCCACCTTCACTTCCCCCCCAACTTCATCCCCCTCGATCGATACCACTGAGCACATTTAATGCTGCCCTGTGTGCATGGGCGTAGAACTATCTACTGGATCGTGGGTAGCCTCTCAGGGCTCAGATTCCTGAGGGAAACTATTTCATACTGGCTGACTCTTCTCCTCCCTTCCTTCACTGTCAGCCCCTTTCCTGGCTATACCTCCTCTCCCACAGCATTCCCTTATCTGCTTTGTTCTATTTTCTTCTCTAACACAGCTCCCTAAAGTCTCTTGATCTGCAGTCTCATGAGCCCATTTCTAGTTTTCTGGCCTTTATCCATATTTGCTTCCAGATGGATGCACACAGTTTAAGGCTTGCATCTGTGTGAGAATATACAGTAGTTGTCTTTCTGAGCCCTGATCACCTTGATTACTATGTTTTGCAGTTCCTTCCAGCTTTCTGTAAGTTCTGTAAGCCATTTTTATGGCTGAACAAAGTTACATTGTATATGTGCATCATGTCTTCAGTATCTATTGACCTGTTGATAGGCATCTAGTGTGACCACAAGGTGTAGACAAGGACTTGGAGAAAGAGGAACATTTAATCCCTATTGGTGGACATACACAAGTACAGTCACTGTCAAAATTAGTGTAGAGATTCCTTAACTACCTAAAAATGGAATCATTGTCTGACTCAGCTATATCACACCTTGGTATATACCCCAAAAGACAGAGTTCCATGTACATCCATGTTTATGGCTGCTATAGTCACAATCACAAGGAAATGACGTAAATGCATTCCTTTATGAAAGATACAAAATTACTTTGAATGAAGAATATTTCTCAGCATATTTTAAAATACTTTCTGATTGGAATTGTACACTATTTCTAATGAAAAGAAACAAGATGAGCATAGTTGGTACTGTGCTTATTTCTCATTCTTAACTAATGGATTTGGGAGAGAACATAAGAAGAAGTAATTGTACTGCTGTATGTCCAGAGGTAGAAGTGGCTTAACCATTTAGTTGGCATTTTTCCACATATTATAAAACTGCTAGGGTGTCAAGATTTGTGTTTTAGTGTACTGGACAGCACCAATCAAGCATCATTCAATAATCTCATGAAATATGATGAGTAAAAATATATTATAATAAGTTAAAGGATAATTAAATAGTGGTGGCTGAATAAGTTTCATAATACGAATTAATATCCTCTTATAGAGTTTTAGACTTTTAGACACTATTTGGGGGACCCAAGGCTTTAACTCACTATGCCAATCATGAGATGAACTCATACATTAGAGCACTTTATAGGGTAAGAAAATTAGGTACATCATGTAACTTGGTCATGGCTGTGCAGCTAGATATTTTTAAAATGTGGTTTAGCTACACTAAGCCCATCTCTAGAGGTTATGCATCCATCACATTCTGCATCTCACAAATTAAGGTTAATCTTATATACAAACTCATAAATTAAATGTTCATGTACTTAAGGATCTGGAAATTTTTTTATATCTGCTCGTTTCAAAAGATGTACTCTCATAATCCTTTTAAAATATTTTAATTAGTTCTTTAAGACTTTTGTGCAATGAATTTTGATCATGTTCACCTTCCTTTTCAGAATTCTTTGCAGATCACCCTCCTACCTTTCCACCTAGTTTTGTGTCTCTTGTGTTCCCCATCAAAGGAAGTTGTGCTGCCCAAATGTTCTTAAATGTGTCACCTTCGGGATTTAAAGTCTTAGAGAAAAATGACTCTTCATTTCTCAACAGCTAACAATTTCCAATATCTCCTTGGCTGTGGTGGAACTTGAGACTAAATCCCTTCTCCATGTTGCGATTTGGTTGGACTTGGTCTTGTTTAAGTTTTCTGTATATTATTACAACCACTGTGAGTTCATATGTACAGCTACCTTGCTGTTTCCAGAATTTCTTCTTAGTCAACCACCACCTTTGGCTCTTACCATCTTTTTGGCTCCTCTTCCAGAATGTTCCCTGAGCCTATAGGGGTATGTGTGCAGTGTATATGTTCCAGTTAGGTCTGAGCATTCGACCCCTTCTAGCTTTCTGCAACTTAGCCAAATGTGGGTCTTAGGTTGATCATCATTTATTGCAAACAGAAGCTTTTTTGGTGAGAGTTGAGAGGCACCTTATCTATGGGTATAATGATAAATCATTAGGAGTTGGCTATGTTTTAAATACTATGTCCATTTAGCAGATTAATAGTAGATGATTCTCTGCTAGGCCCTTTGACTTGTCTAGCCATAGGATCTCAGCCCAGTAATGATACCAGGTATGGGTTTTATCTTGTGGAGTGGACCTCATATCCACTTTAAAAAATGGCTGGTAAATCCCAGGATTGTTGTGCTACCATTGAATCCACAGGCATGTTTTGCCAAAGTCATTTTTATCGTTGTTCACAGGGTTCACATCTGGATGAAACTGTTGATTCCTTTTCCCTCTCTGCTATCATGCATGGCACCTTCCAGCACTATGAAAGCTAGCCAGTAGATGAAGTATCCAAGTCCTTACCAGCTTGATCTCCTCAAGTTCTATGACTTAAGTATATGATGACTTTAGTAATGGGGTCTTATCCTCAAGTTCTGCAGAATACCCAGGAACTTTGACAATAGCCTATAATGGTTGGGACTATTGTGCCCTCACTGGCCAGCTGTCAAAAGATGTAACTCATTCCTGGAACTATCCTTCTTTCCTTCTTTTATTTGTTAATCTCAGGTGTCTACTGGGAGTACTGTTGCACCATTATAAGAATTCTGATTTAACCCTTTTCATTTATGTGTATAGATGCATTTTAGGAGGCTCCTACAGTAGCTGGTTTCCCTATAACATTTAGTCTTTAGTATTTTTTTCTAATTCAGTGTCACATTATCCAGTGTTTCTAGTGAAATTGAACCCACAATAAATATCCATAATCCATGATAGATCTACCATTCATTTATCATTTATTCATCTCATTCTGCAATATTATTTATTTTGTTTTAAGCAATTAGCTCATTAGATTGTGTGAGTTGGCAAATTCAAATTGGAAGTTTTCAGGATATATATATATATATATATATACATATATATATATATCTTGGAGGTATTGTTATGGAAATTATACAAAATGATCAATCATTTGGATCAAAATTGACATCTATTATTTTGAGATATCCAATCTCTTATGCTTTCTGTTTCTTTATCTAGGTCTTTGCATTTTCTCATAAGTAGTTTACAACTCACAGTATAGATTATATTATGTTTTTTGTTTTGTTAATTGTATATAAAGATGATCACTACACACCATAAATTTGATTCTATATCTTCTTTCAGGGTATATATAAATTTAAATGACATTTCTGTGTTGTTTTATATTCTGTAGAATACTCTAACATAACACTCTTAATGCATCTGAAATTTGTTTCTTAGCTGCTTCAAAATTTTCTACAGAGAAAATTATCTTGAAATTTCATTTTATTTTTCTTATCTTTATGGATTTTATTTTATTTTGTCACCTTACTGAATGTGCTAGAACTTCCAGATGTTTTTAATGTAGTTACTAAGAGCAAATACTCTTACCTTGCTTTCAACCTTGTGTGTGAGGGTGAATTTGATAATTTAGTATGCTTGTTAGATATAGGATTTCTACTAGTGGTTTCTAAAAAACTGAGCTAATTTTCCCCGATTGCTATTTTACTGAGATGTGTTTGCCAGGAAGAGCTACTGGGCTTGTCAGATGACTTCCTATGCTTACTGATTTGATGATTAAGTCATTATTATAATGGTATACTTGGTAGGTTATATTCATTGATTTTTGGAATATTCAAGTAGCTTTGTGTGTGTGTGTGACTTCCATAATTACTGCTTCTTTATTGTATATCTTACTTCTGTAATGATACAGTAAGTTTTGTTGAGTATTTTCTATTTCAGTTTATAAAAATTTTTATCTAAATTTCTTATTTGAATGCCTTTTGCTCAATTTTATTATCAAGGTAACTATAGTCTTTAAAAATGCATTTGTGTTTCCTCCTGTTTTCTATAACTGTATAAAACTAGTGTAAATTCTTGGTTAGGTATTTGTTAGAGTTATGAATGTGAGCCATTTACACATGCATTTAAGAATTTCATTTATTTATATTTTTATTAAAGTATAATTACACCACTTTCCCCTTTCTCTTTCCTCCTTCCAAGCCCTCTAATACAGCCTCCCTCCTTCCCTCCCTCCCTCCCTCTCAAACTGATGGCTTCTTCTTCTTTGACTATCATTGGTTATTTAGTTATAGTTATTACATATTTAGACATGTATAAAATAAATTAAGTGCAAACTTCTGAGTCTGATTTTGTGTACATGATTTCAGGGATGTGTATATGATTTCAGGGATGACCACTTTGTATTAGTTAGCTAATTAGGGATCTCATCCCTTGGTATGGCTAATTAGCCTTCTTTCAGCAGCCATTGGTTGTCTATAGTTTTTTTGTCTGGGGGTGAGATCCCATGAGATTCCTCCCTTCTATGTTAACATGTATGTATATTACTGTAAATCAAGATTTCAAGATCATAAGTGGTTGTAGAACTGCTCAACTGATGTGTATTAAACAGCTAAGCTGACATATGTAGTAAGATTTTTATAGTATTCCTCTATTTTCTATTACTTTTTTAATGGATTAAGGGTCTGAGGAAGCACATCTTGTTTCATTATCGATACTGGTGTTGTATGCATTCTGTATTTTTTTATTCCTGAACATTCTGGAATTTTTTTTGATTTTTATTGTTTTCTTCAGTGAACTAGACTATTTCCATTGACTTTAATTTTTAATTTAATATATTACTATGGTTCTTATATTTAACAATCATATATATATTTATTTAACTGTTAAATTTGCATAACAGTTTATATGTGTGATCATTTTTGTGTAATGTGTGCATGAGCACATCTATGTGTAGGGGTTTGTTCACATGAACAGGTGTGCTCACATGAAGCTAGAGGTTGACACTGAGGTATATTAGATAATTTTTAATTGTTATGATAAAACACTATGATCAAAATTGGTTTATGGAAGGAAGAGTTATTTGGGCTATGATTCCAGAGGGAGAGTCCATAATGGCTGGGGAGATATCCCTAGGAAGCAGAAAGATCCCTTCTGCTATCACAACTGTGAAGCAGAAAGAACAAACTAGAAACAAAGTAAGACTGTCAGCTTTTAAAGCCTGCCCGAGTGACATGCTTCCTCCACCAACCATACCTCCAGAGTCCATAACTTTCCCAAACTATTTCCCGAACTGAGCACCACGTGCCCAAACGTATGTGTCTATGGAATACATTTCTCATTAAAACCACTGCTTTACCACACTCAGAATTTTTTCTAGTTCCATCCATTTTCCTGCAAATTTCATGATGTCATTGTTTTTCTCTGCTGAGTAGTACTCCATTGTGTATATGTACCACGTTTTCTTAATCCATTCTTCAGTTGACGAACATCTAGGTTGTTTCCAGTTCTGGCTATTACAAATAATTCTGCTATGAACATAGTTGAGCATGTATCTTTGTGGTATGATTGAGCATTCCTTGGGTATATGCCCAAGAGTGGTATGGCTGGGTCTTGAGGTAGACCGATTCCCAATTTTCTGAGAAACCACCATATTGATTTCCACAGTGGTTGTACAAGTTTACACTCCTGCCAACAGTGAACATCCTCTCCAACATAGACTGTCATTAGTGTTTTTTTTATCTTAGCCATTCTGACAGGTGTAAGGTGGTATCTCAGAGTTGTTTTGATTTGCATTTCTCTGATAACTAATGATGTTGAGCATTTCCTTAAATGTCTTTCAACCATTTGAGATTCTTCTTTTGAGAATTCTCTGTTTAGCTCTGTAGCCCATTTTTTAACCCAGACTCAGAAAGACAAACATGGTATGTACTCACTCATAAGTAGATACTAGATAAAAAGCAAAGGACAATCAGACTGCAACCCACAGATCCAGGGAGGCTACCAAGGAGCGGGGACCCTAGGATGACTGTGGCTTATATTAAGTTTTGGTTTTGCCCAATCACTAGGCAAGCTTAAGTGAAACATTTCACTATTAGGATAAGAATTTGTACTGTATCAAGCAGATGAAAAAATAATGTTGGCCATACTTTCAGGAGAGGAGGCTAGAATCTTTTTAGATTATGGATTAGCCTATAGAAAAATGTCTGCTGTAAATCAAATAGTGAAGAGGGAGATGAATAGGAATCTCACTTACACAACTTAAGTAAAACATAGTTCTCTGAACAAATGAAGATAGGTTTCTTCTGTATCCCAGAATCTAATCAATATTTATATGTATAATTCAGTTATCACTTGCCTTAAAAGGGCTTATTGGGAAATGTTATCATTTTAACTATTTTCTACAGAGAAAATATTTTACTGTTTGAAATAACCCTGGGCTTTTGAATTATAGCCTGTTTTTATGTTCAAGCTATCTGTGTATTATTTCTCCTACAGTTGTACATAAAATGTTTTTATATTTAAAAAAAGGACAAATACTGTAGAATTGTATTACAATAGAATATACAAATTTTTAGAGACAGAAAAATTAGATGTTATCTCAAGATGGAGAAGAAAGGAATATAGAGCAATGATTTCCTGAGTACAGAGTATCTGTTTTGTGTGAAGGAAAAGTCCCACAAATGGGCAGTAGTATCAGGACATAATATCATAAATGTAATAAATCAAGCCAATTAATGTAATTAATGAATATCATAAATATAATTATTGAATGAATATTGCGAACGTAATCAATGAATGCCACAAATGTAATTAATATCATGAGTGTAATTAATGAATATCATCAATGTAATTAAAAAAATAAATTAATTAATTTAAAAAATGAATAAATAAAACCACTGCTTTAAATTATTTTGCTATTTATTTATTTATTTATTTATTTATTTATTTATTTATTTATTTATTTATTTAGGGACAGGGTCTGTCACTGAACTTAGAATCTTCTCTTTCTGCTAGACTGAATTTTCTGTGAGCCCTACCTATCTTCACCCCTAGTCCTAGGGTCTCATACCTGCTTCATTTGGGGGTGCTGGGGATTTAAACCCAGGTTCCCATGTTTGTGTAGCAATCACTTTACCCATTGATCCATTTCCAAGCCCCTAATACTTAAACATTATAGATTAGATAAAGGCGCTTGCTGCTAACCACCTTTAACTGAATTTGATTTTCAGGTCTCACATGGTAGAAGGAAAGGACTGATTCTTACAAGTTTTCATCTGATTTCTATATGTACACCATGGAATGCTCTTGCCCAAGGAGAAAGACAGACAGACAGACAGATAGGCACACACACACACACACACACACACACACACACACTCACATAATTTATGCACATCTCTGGAGGTTTCCATTTTTCACATTTATATTACATTTATATTTCTTCCATTGTACTTTGTGTATCATGTGTCTTCTATTATTGATTTCTACTTCAAGCGCACACATCAGCAGTCTGAATGACAGCTGTGTTCCAGCATGGGTTTGCTTTAGTTGTTTCCTAGGTGCTTTGCTTCCTGCTGGTTCCTGCTGTTGCTTCGCTGAGTAAGCAGATGCTTCTCCTTCTGGTGCCCGTCTCCCAGAGGAAGAGGGGAGTCTCCTCTTGTGGAGACGATCAGCTTCTGGGCCATCTGCAGTCTTAGTGACTGTCATTTTTAGATGCACTTTCCAGGTCTAGTGAGTCTTAGGCTCGTCAGGCCACTTTACACACTGCTCAGGAGTGGATCCAGATTGTGTACACCACAGATAAACATCTCAGTCTTATAGGGATGAAGCAGTTTGTCTGCAATTTTCATCTTCTATTGCTGTTGTTATTACAAATAACTTTAGTGCTTCAAACAACCTGTTTTTGTTGCAGTTGTGAAGAGACAACATGACCACAGAAACTCTCACAAGGAAAACATTTAATTGGGGCTGGCTTACAGTTTCAGAGGTTTAGTCCATTATCGTCATGGCTGGACATGGTGCTGAAGAAGGAGCCGAGAGTCCTACATTTTGATCTGCAGCCAGCAAAAGGAAAAACTATGTAATGGGCATAGCTTGAGCATATATGAGATGCCAAACCTGCCCCCACAGTGACACACTTTCTCTAACAAGGCCACACCTACTCCAACAAGGCCACATCTCCTAATGTCACTCACTGACTATGCACCAAGCATTCAAACTCATGAGTCTATGAGAGCCATACTTATTCAAACCACCACACAACCTAACCTCATTTTTGAATAGAAGAAGTTCTAGGCATCTCACAGGGCTAAGCTGAGGGTGATGATAGCAATAAGCACCAGAGATGCTCTGGGTAGAATTCATTTGTTTTTCCCAGCCTCTAGAGGACATGTGGTCCATTCATTCAGCTTTAAAGTTAGCAATAGCATGTCAGTTCCTTCTCACATTATATCACTTGGACCCACTGCTGAGAAGGCCCTGTCTTGATAAAAACTCTCATTCCATGCTTTATTCCATTACATAAAGTCCTTTCTACATAAAGTCCCTTCTACCATACATAGTGATACATATGAAAGTTCCAGTGATGAGAACATGCACATAAGCCAGTCTCTTTTGCTAGGGCAGGTGGCTTCTCTGCTATCTGTGAGCTGATAAGTTAGGTGTAATATCCAAGATAGAGGTTTCTTGAGTTGAGAGCCTTTTGTGCTACAGTCCCCATAACTGATGGTGTGTCACCTGATATGTCAGAAGGAAGACTCGAGGATACCCCAGCAAAATGGAAGAGATTGTCCCCTACTTCTGACTTTTTTTTTTGTTTGTTTTTCAAGATAGGGTTTTGTAGCATGAATCTTAAAAGTCTTAAGGAGTTCTTATTAATAAAATCAAACCCGAGGCCAGTTATTGGGGTGAACACTGGGAGGTCAGAGAAACAGAATAAGCCACAGCTATCTCACCTCACCGGATCCTCAGCTGGTCTTGTTTCCTCAGACTGGATGCCCCGAGCCCTCATCTAGAATGGGTCTCAGCTGAACTGCTGCTAGAAGCCTGAAAGCTTAACCAGCCACATGCTTCTCCAGGCCAAAGGCTTCTCCAGGGCAAAATGCCTGCTCAGGCCAAATGCCTCGAGTTTCTGGTCCTCACGCCTTATATATCTTTCTGCTTTCTACCACCACGCCCTGGGATTAAAGGCGTGCTTTCTGGGATTAAAGGCTGTGTCACCATGCTTGGGTGTATCCTTGAACACATGAATTTCTGCCTCTGGAATGCTAGGATTAAAGGCGTATGCTACCACA
>CABHPH010122227.1:0-17492 GCA_902168325.1 Peromyscus nudipes | reverse complement strand
TGTGCCACCACCACCCATACTTCTGACATTTGTTATTAAGGATTCTTTTTTTGGTTAGTTTTGTGTATTTATTGGTTTATATTGAAAAATAGAAATGTTGTTCACTGAAAATAAGCCACACAGTGTGATAATTATACACTATGAAGTGATGACCAAGATAAATGTAACAGATATATCTACATCTTCGATAGGTAAGTCACAAATCCAGTGGCTCTCAGCAGATCTAGTGGTGGTTCATCTACCCATGATGCTGTCCTCACCTGTGGAATTGGGTGAGTCTTTGTTCATCTCCAGGAGGAATAAGACTACTTGGGCTTTACTGTTGCTCATTTGAAAAATAGAAAGCATGGACTATGGCTGCTTCTGTTATTTTGAGTAATCTCAAATATCTCAATATATTTAGAACTTGTTAGTTGAGAGGGATAATTTATTACATTAAACGGTCTTGTTTCTAATCTTTTAAATATCTTTATCTGTTTTATATACCCATTTGTTCTCCTACGCAACTATACAAGAGGTGAAAAGTGCATTTTATCTTCATTATTCTGTGCATTAGAATATTCAAGGTTCAAGTGACATTATCATTAATAATATGATTCAGGCTTAATGATGGTGTAATAACAGATTACTAAAGCATTTAACCTAGCTGATTGAACAAACATGATCATTTTTCTCATTTTTATTAGAGTCAAATTATAAATATATTTCATATTTAAAATAACTATTCTCTTTAGGTTTTAACTCAGGTTTATTAGAAAAATAATGACTTGACTTTAATCTTTTGGTAAATGTACCTTCTGAGTATAATCTGGGGAATAAGGGAGTTTTTTGGAGAATTATGGTGCTGTACATCATTAAACCAACATTATCAGGAACAAAGGCTCACATTTCAATGTCCTGCCCCTCCTCACCATGTCAGCTCAGCGTTCCCTCTCTGCCTCTGTAAAACTAGCTATTGAATCCTTTACAGAGAAAAAATGTCCTTTTCCGCAGATTTCTAATCTCATTTTATTCAGCCACATTTATTCTATTATCTTTGTCTTTACAACTCTCAAGTAGAAAGGCTTGTGGTAGAAAATAAAAGGAAAATGGAAAACGAAAGTCAATCAGAGTGAAATCAGAGAGATCACTGATTCATGACATTACTAGCCTCCGCCAAGAGAGGCCTGGAAGTGGGGGCGGTGGCAATGGTCAACAGTTCCTCAATAGCTCCCCTTTGAATCTGTGTGTCTTCAACCAAAGACTCTTCTTGCCAAGGACAGTGACTCATCCCAGCTCCTTGTGTAGAACCTCATTCAAATTAGCAATTCAATTGAGACTCATTCAGTGACTGGATTAAATTATGTGATGGCCTGGATTTGCCATGCAAAACTCACAGATATTAATATTTTGTCAGATTTATTAAGTCATTCACTTATTCATGCCTGCTCTTTATTGTGTGACAGACAATGATTACATAAAGGATTGAAAGTTCTAATTCATTCTTGATGCATCCCATCAAACATCTCCTGTATAAAATGAAGGCTGTGAGGAGAGGGCCATCATTGGGAGGTGTGAGTAGAAAGCAGTTGAGTGTACTAGGGCCCTAGAATATTCAATACCTTGATCTCTATGCTGATTATTTGAATATTTCAGTTGGTCAAAGCTTACTGAGTTTCACCATTATGTATAACTTATTCTTCAATGAAACCCTTTGTGTGGTATTGCAAATTCCCTTCATGAATGCAATATATTTCATATGAAAGCAGGGTTTTTAAAAATGTTCATTTGCACTGTGTTTTTACTCAGGAAGTTTTTACTTGGTTTTGGGAATTTAGGCATATAACACAGGAATACAAACGTTTACTGATAAACCACAGAGAAATTTACTTTTAAATAGTATGTAGTGTTGTTGCATGTATGCATTTACAATTTATCAAAGGTGAAAGCAATGTACATACTAATTAAATGAGTTTCTTTGTTTATTATTCATTTATTTGTTTTTACATAGTATTCAATATTGACTGAATATTTGATACTTCAGGGGATACAGCATCTTAGTGTCTTTCACAGTTGATCAATATTGATATTTATTAAATATCAATGCCAGGAACTCTATATCACATTAATATAAAAGTAAAATAAATACATTTAAGTCCATTTCAAAAATCGTGGCCTAGGCACTCTGCATATATGTGAGAGTGTATAGCTTGGTCGTCTTGTGGGACTCCTAATGTTAAGAGCACAGGCTGTCTCTCTGACTCTTTACTGGCTTTTGGGACCCCACCCCTCATACTTGGGCTCCTTGCCCAGCCTTAATACATGAGGAGATGCTTAGTCTTACTGCAACTTGATATGCTATGTTTTGTTGATATTCATGAGAGACCTGCCCTTTCCTAAACAGAAATGGAGGAGAATTGGATAGGGGAAGGGGATGGAGAGGGGTGGATGAGAGAGACTGGAAGAAGAGGAGGAAGGGGAAATGGTACCAGGAATGTAAAAAAAAAAAAATTGTTGAAAATGTTACCCTAATCTCAAGCCAAAAATTTATTCAACATTTTTTTATTTTTTAATTTTTTTATAATTTGATTTAATATTATATATCAGCCACAGATTCCCCTGTTCTCCCTCCTCCCCTACTTCCCCCAGCCCATACCCCATTCCCATCTCCTCCAGGACAAGGACTCTCCTGGAGATTCAGCTCAACCTGGTAGATTCAGTCCAGGCAAGTCCAGTCCCTTCCTCCCAGTCTGAGCAGAGTGTCCCTGCATAGGCCCCAGGTTCCAAACAGTCAGCTCATGTACTAAGGACAGGTCCTGGTCCCACTGCCTGGATGCCTCCCAAACAGTTCAAGCTAATCGACTGTCTCACTTATCCAGAGGGCCTGATCCGGTTAGGGGCTCCTCAGCTATTGGTTCATAGTTCATGTGTTTCCACTACTTTGGCTATTTGTCCCTGTGCTTTTTCCAATCTTGGTCTCAACAATTCTTGCTCATACAATCCCTCCTCTTTGTCACTGATTGGTCTCCCAGAGCTCCACCTGGGCCCTGGCCGTGGATCTCTGCATCTGCTTCCATCAGGCATTGGTTGAGATTTCTAGCACGACAGTTAGGGTGTTTGGCCATCCTATCACCAGAGTAGGTCAGTTCAGGTTTTCTCTCAACCATTGCCAGTCGTCTATTGTGGAGGTATCTTTGTGAATTTCCGTGGACCTCTCTAGCACTTTGCTTCTCCCTATTCTCATGTGGTCTTCATTTATCATGGTCTCTTTTTCCTTGTTCTCCCTCTCTGTTCTTGATCCAGCTGGGGTCTCCCGCTCCCCTAAGCTCTCTTTCCCTCGACCCTTGCCCTTCATTACCCCCCCCCCCACGTCCAGTTTGCTCATGTAGATCTCATCCATTTCTCTGTCATTGGGTGATCCCTGTGTCTTTCTTAGGGTCCTGTTTTCTAGGTAGGCTCCCTGGAGTTGTGAGTAGGAGTCTGGTCATACACAAGGGCACTTGCTCAGCTATGTTCATAGCAGCATTGTTTGTAATAGCCAGAACCTGGAAACAACCTAGATGCCCTTCAACCAAAGAATGGATAAATAAAATGTGGCACATATACACAATGGAATACTACTCAGCAGAGAAAACCAATGACATCATGAGGTTTGCAGGCAAATGGATGGATCTAGAAAAAACTCATCCTGAGTGAGGTAACCAAGACTCAGAAAGACAAACATGGTATGTACCCACTCATAGGAGAATACTAGATGTAAAACAAAGGATGACTAGACTGCTACTCAATATTTTTTAATGAAACCCAAGTAACAATTTTTAAGTGAAGCATTCTAATAAGTACAATTCAAGTAGGTACTAATTTTATGCATGATGTAAGTAGAAACATATTCAGTCCCTTTCCTCCATACCTAAAGAGTCATGTTTCTATAAGAGGAGAAAGTTTTATACGTGGAGGAGAATCACTGGTCTTGAATCTGAGCCTAGTATTTCAGGCAGTGTTCATTAGCACTCTGTGATATGGTAGTGTGTTGTGTGTTCAGAAGCAAGGCTTCAGGAAAGTCACACAATACAACACAGGTAAACTCTACAGAAACACCTTGGCTTCATTATGTGCTTGGTTAAGTTTTAGTTAGGTTTTGCTCAGAAAAACTTTGGTTAGCTCCATATGTGGTCACTACCCAGTTCAAGTAGCTGGGCTAGAGAGGCATGATGAGTACTCATGATTGGTTGTCAAATAAAATAATGGAAAAATAGGTGAGTATAGCTGGATAGTTTTCTCTCCGGGTCCCGCCAAGCCCCGGCAGTCCGACAGTCCACTTATAAAATAAACACACAGATGCTTATATTATTTAAACTCTTTGGCCTAATGGCTCAGGCTTCTAGCTATCTAGTTCTTACATCTTAAATTAATCTATTTCTATAAATCTATACCTTGCCACGTGGCTTGTGGCTTACCAGCATCTTCACATGCTGCTTGTCATGGCGGCGGCTGGCAGTGTTTCCCTCCTCCTTCCTGTTCTCTCAATTCTCCTCTGTTAGTCCCGCTATACTTCCTGCCTGGCTACTCGCCAATCAGTGTTTCATTTATTGACCAATCAGAGCAACACATTTGACATACAGACCATCCCACAGCACTTCCCCTTTTCTTTTTTCTTTTTAAAAAAGGAAGGTTTTACTTTTACACATCTCCAAAGCCAGCTTGGTATATTTGGGAATTTGGGCGTAGCTTCTCTTACTACTTCCTGCTGGAGAGGGGCGCTGTATCTTATGTGGACACAAAGAAAATTTTAGGATTATGGAGTAGTCCATGAGGGTGTATTGTCTGAGCCAGTTGCCTTGAAACAGTTCTGGATGTTGGATTATCTGGGCCTTGGTGTTATCAGATTCCTTTCAGGTGGTCTTGGCTGGTCAAACCTGATGTATCTTAATCTGGAACAAATCCATAGCCTCTGGCTTTCTGTGGAAACAAAAACAGAGCCTCCTTTCGAAAGCAACATATCCTTACATCCAAATTTTGAAGTCAAGGTACCTTTAAAATATACATTTTGGCATACTCAACAGCTTTTGCAATCAAATGTTTTTCTTCAGTTATGAATATCAAAGAGAACGTAATCCAGTTTCTCTGTGTGGTAGCCATCTTTACGTGGCATATTTTTTATATTACCTTGAGCCTATTGCTTTAAACTGCAGCATTCTAAGACTGAAACGGAGCTGTGGCTGCTGGCTCCACCCACTTCAGCTTCCCAACATGGCGGTGGTACATTTACCACCAGCTCTGGGAGCCATCAACTCTCAGAAATAGTGGGTCTATGCTTCTATCAAAGCAGCGTGTAGCCCAGAAACCTTTTTTTGTTTTGTACTAGCAAAGGCTAAATCCACCATGCAGCTTAATGTGCCACTTGCAGAGGTGTCATTCCCTCCATACTGCAGGTCGAGCGCGCCCGCCAGGAACCCACCATAGTAGATAGTAGCTCAAACATGCAGGCTGCCGCTAACTTGAGAGAGACAACTAGGAACTGTTTTTAGCTCCATTTTAGAATCTTTTTTTCTCAGGTTTTAGGTGGAAACTCTTGCCAACACGTTGAGCGCCATTTGTGGCTAGAGAGTTCTCTCTCTGGGTCCCGCCAAGCCCCAGCAGTCCAACCAATCAGAGCAACACATTTGACATACAGACCATCTCACAGCAGGTGAGTGTGAGTTTCTACAAAAGGCTGACTTTATTTTTCATGTATACTTCATTTTCTGAGTCCTAGAAATGCTATAAAATGTCCTTGCTCTGTAGGGAACCACAATCACCACAGATCAGCTTTAAATGAAGTCATTTTGTTTCCATTTCAACCTTTCTTTTTTATGTATGTACATGCATGTGCATCTCTCTGTGTGTGGCATGTGTGTGGATGAGCAGGAAGGCGAAAGATGGGTACTGGATCCCATTGAGCTAGAGTTAAGGAAGTGCTGAGTCACCTGACATGGAGCTGGGAACCATTTGGATCCTCCAGGAAAGCAGTGCATGCTTTTAACTGCCCAGCCATCTCGGAGCCATTTGTCAGCCCCCTCTTTCTTTTTTCACACTTAATTTTTAAAATTCCATTTATCCATTAAGTGGTGTGTGTGTGTGTGTGTGTGTGTGTGTGTTTATAAGGAAAACCTGTAAGACTAAGTTCTCTTCCACCCTGTCTGCCCCAGGGATTGAACTCAGGTTATCAGTTTGTTGACATTGACTTTACTTGCTTAGCCATCTCATCAGACTCATTTGCTCCCTCTCTTAAAACAGTCTTTATTTTCATTGGACTATGAAAAAGATCTTATAAATCTATTATGGCTAGAGAAAGTTAAAGACATTTTTAATTTCAAAAGGATGACAACCAGGCATAATTTTCAACAGTCAATTGGGAGAATTAAGCAGGAGGTAAAATGAGAAGAATACAATTATCACATTATTATTCTGACAATTGCATTTATTTAATATTGTGAAACTTTCCAAAATTAAATAACATCCCTTAAAGATCTTACCTGGTAATCCTCCAGGTAGCTCTAACTGTTTCCACACAGTTAGCTGTAGCTTCAGTACTTATTATTTATTTCCCACAGCCTTAAGTTTGATGCATATTCTAATGACAGCCAGGCCAATGTGGTAGAAGCCTCTACATCCTACATGCATTTCTCAGCTACTAGCTGATGAAGAGTGAGAACACGATATTCCCAGGGAGAGACAAGGAGTAAGTAAAGTGAAACATAGAGGAAGGAAAGATTATAGCTGAGAGCACTGATCCATTACACAAAATATTTTATGAATATTGGGAAATGGAAAAAGTGATAAAGGATTGGATACACAATAATATTCAATTTTCAATTTGAGGTATTACCTTTAAACAAATATTCTTATGAATTCATTTGTGATAGGATAATATTTAAGTAACTGCCATCTAGACACACATTATTGTGATTATTTTAATAAAATCTCCAGGATCATGTCTATCATTGGATTTTTTTCAGATAATGTAGTCTTGTCTAACTTCTCAAATTAAAATTAAAAATGTTTAAAATAAAGGTCGTAGATATAAGAAGCCTAAGTTTATTGTCATGCATATGGTAATGGTTTCTTTTATTTTGTGCTATAAAGTTTATTGCATATTACAACTATATCAATAAATCTTTCCTAATAAGATTTGATGTCATCTCACATGTTCTGAAAATTGCCAGGCAACAAGAAAGAAAGCATTCCCTTTTTAATTCTTCAAAACCCTTAGATAAGCAGAGAAAACAAAATAAAAATTGCATTTTATGAAATTTAGTAGTGAGTGGGTCAGAACAATGTGGCACAAAAAATGAAAGGTGTGATCTCACTTCCTGTGAAGAGAGGAAGTAGGTAGAGATATCACATATACTGTTACTCTTCAAGAGTTTGGTTGTTACCCTTCTTGCTTCTGTGATCAAACACCTGAAAAGAATCCAAGCTTAAATTAAAAAAGAAACAAGCTTGGACTTGAAACTCCTTCATGGTGAGCAAAGCATGGTGACAGGGCTGTGAGGTAGCTGGTTACACAGCATCCACAGAGAGAAGCAGGAAGTAGAGCCAGGGTATTAAACTACCCCCAGCTCTTTCACAACTGTGCTGGTTTGAATAAGAATGCCCCGCTCCACAATAGGCTCCTGTTGGAATGCTTGGTTCCTTGTCAGTAGACTGTTTAGGAAGGATTAAGTTGTGGCCTTGTTGGAAGAGGTGTGCCACTGGTAGGGGTCTTTGAGCTTTAAAAAGCCCACACCGTCCATTCTTGCTCTTTTTTTCTTCTGTGTCTTGCCTGAGGATCAGGCTGCAAGCTCTCAGTTATTGCTTCAGCACCACGCTTGTCTGCCTGCCGCCAGGCTTTCTGCTGTGATGGTCATGGACTCACCCTGTGAAACCATAAGCAAACCCTGAATTAATTGCTGTCTTTTATAAGTCACCTTGGCCATGGTGTCTCTTCACACATAGCAATAGAAAAGTAAGGAAGACAACGACCTTTCAGAACAGTGCCACCTGCTGAAGACTAAGTGTTCAAACAGTTGAGCCTATGGGGACATCTTCCAGTCAAGGACCCCAAAAGGGGACCACTTTCTAGTCTTGTAGTAAATTTCTATTTGCAATATATTCCAAAAGACAATCAGGGGACTCTATTCTCTGAATTCAAAGAGTGATTTCTAGAGGAAATTAACCAACTGGCTTAATTTCTTTGCAAAGGGACAAAATCTTACAGGTTCAGTAATAATTCCATCCCTAAGTTTGACTGCTTATATAAGATGAAGAACTCATATTTGTAGTGCAGAAATATTTATTACATGTAAGATGTTTTTAAATGTGAAGAACAATTAAGTAGATATGTGCTGAGTTTACAGTAGTATTTTCATATATTAATAAATTATTAAATGTGTTCTGAATAATATAACACAGATCCAAAATACCTGGTAAATACAATTTATTCTATTTTTAATTTTTAAATAAATTATTATTATTTTACTATCATTATTTGGATGAGAGGTAGGGGTTGACCTGGGAATTATGCTGTTAGACAAGTCCTCTACTGTAACACGAAATGCTAAATGGTCTTATCCATTAAAAAACAAACAAACAAAAAAACCAGAGCCAGATATTCGGGTGAAAGCTGAACGATCAGAGAAGCAGAACAAGCCACAGCCAACCTCACCTCACCAACTCCTCAGCCTATCCTGTTTCCACGAATCCTTAGACTGACAGCCTCTGAGTCCTCACCCTTGAGGGTCTCAGTTGAACTGTTGCTTAGTTCCTGTCTCCTCACACCTTATATACTATTCTCTACCTAGCCATGTCACTTCCTGGGATTAAAGGTGTGTGTACTTTCCAAGCAAAGGCATGAGATCTCAAGTGCTGGGATTAAAGGTGTGTGCCTCCACTGCCTGACTCTGTCTCAGTGTGGCCTTGAACTCACAGAGATCCAGACAGATCTCTGTCTCTCGAGTGATAGGCTTAAAGGTGTGTGCCATCACTGTCTGGCCTCTATGTCTAATCTAGTGACTGGTTCTGTCCTCTGATCCCCAGATAAGTTTTATTAGGGTACACAATATATAGGGGTATGCAATATATCATCACACTCTACCACTGAAATAAATTCCCAGTTTTCTAAATACAATTTAGGAGATTTTTCCAGTTTAAATGTATGATTATTGACATATAAAATATAAAATATGATGGCACACACTTGAAAAATTATCTTTTTACCATAAAAGTAAAAGGATAGAAATCCCCACCAGATGGGTACATGGCTAAATGCTCCATTATTCTGCATGCTGCCTCTTTGCCTTGTTCTTGACAGAAGGTTTATAACTTGATGAAATTCCATTTGTCAATTCTTGCTTATATTTCCTGACATTTTACAGATCTGTTTGGGAACATTTTGCTGATGTCTAAACCATGAATGTTTTTCTCTTGCAGCTTCCAAATGTCAAGTATTGTATTAAAGTCTTTGATCCATTGTGGGTTCATTTTTGTACAGGATAGGAGCATGTGATCTAGTTTCAGTTTTCTACCTGTAGATACCTACTTTCTTCAGCAACTGGCATTAAATTTATGGTTTTAGTACCTATGTCCACATTGGAGTGCTGGCAGTTAGGTGGATTAATTTTAGGAGCTTCTTTTTTATTCCATTGTCCTATGAGTGTTGTACCAATGCAACTTTTGTTACTGGGCTATGGAGTATAGTGTGGGACCTGGTATTATACCTCTATCATTTTGTTTATATTTCTCAGGATGTCTTTAACTATTGGAGGTCTTTGATGTTTCCTTATGAATTTTAGAATTTTCTATATTTATGTAATGAACATTATTGGGATTTTGGTGTAAATTGCACTAAATTTTTATATTACTTTTTGTAATGTGGTAATTCTAACCATGTTTATCATACTAATATATTTTATATTTTAATATATTCTATATTTTCTCTTTATGTACTTTATAGTTTTATTATAGAAATTTATAACTTCTTTGGTTGACATCTAAATTCTCTAAGTCTCTGGGAATAAGAAAACAACAGGCAGAAAGAATTTAAGGGCTGGAGGAAGGAGAGGAATGCTGTGTACTTATTTTCTGTGAATTGAAATACTTTCTCCTGGAGGGAAAGAATAGACTCATGAGATTCAGGAAATGGGAAAAAACATCTTAAAAGACTGAGAATATCCTAGAAGAAACAAGTACCTCAAGGCTCCTCCCCAAGGTTAGACAAGCAGTAATGATGCTGCGGAGAGAACACTCTTTGGTTGGCCCAGCTGCCTGGGATTTCTGGAGCTTCATGACTTATCACAGGTACTGGGCTGTGTTTCGTCATGATTTTGTGATGCCCTTGAGTCATTCATGCTCCCATATAGAACGCCAATAAACTCACTGGTTCACTACGTTAAACTTGAGTGGAATCATTTTGTGGTCTGTTGCCACTGTACTATCTGGAGTATATAGACATTTGTCCATATCTCCTGAGGAAATGTTGTGCAAGTGGAGCTGTGGATAGACATGAGATGGAAGACAGTGAGCCTGGTTTATCATTTAATTTCTATTTGGATTAGGGAGGCATGTGTAAACAGCAAAGTGCTTTCCTACTTCAGGATCTGTAAGGATCTAAAACAATCCGTATGAAGCCAAATTTAATCAAGTGCTCAGTGCAGTCTGGGAAGGCTACAGTTTGATATGTAAATACTGTACTAGGAGGGAGACTGTTAACTGTGGAGTTCTTATCTTCAAAATATCCTTATGAGACAATGTGCATGGTAATTAGCTGGAATCATTGCACACTAGGTAGATGCTTTAAAACATCAAGTTCCCCATGCTAAATACAACTGTGTGTCAATGTAAAAATAAAGTTTTAATATCAAACACTTATCTATAGATTTATATATAGTATAAACATCTTACTGTGAAACCAAGAGCAAACTCAGTGACCCATTCTCTGTCAATCTATACTTTAATAAGAATAGAAAACCATAATACATGTTATACAAGCACACAGATAGATGATAGATAGATGATAGATAGATGATAGATAGATAGATAGATAGATAGACAGATGGTAGGATAACAGTAGATCATGTTTACATGTATTGATCTTTTGTTATGTGTACCAAATTAACTAAAGTATGCATTCACATCCAGGAATGTATTTCTGATAAACTGCTCTCATGAAAATATCATATTACTGAATTTATTTACATCCCAATAGCGCCTCAAAACTCAAAACATATATCATTAATCAAAGTAGTTGAAAGTTTCTTTGAGCTTCAAAAATTGTCTACTGAGTTATGCATAAGTACATCTCAAAGACTGACTATAAGGGGATATATAGATGATTAAATAATTAGAAGGGGAGAAACTAAAATATGTCTATGGTATAATACCTGAGTTTGTATAATTGTTTTTATACCATCAGCTAGATTGATAGTAGTTAATCTTTACATTTTTAAAAATAAGCTGCATGATTTTTCTCATATAAAGAACATTGATTATACACTGATTTATTTTCAGATAATATTTTTCCTTTTTGAAGAATGTATATTTTCACATGCGCGCGCGCATACACACACACACTCACAGAGCATGAAAACAGAGAAGTATTTTTTTTGATAAAGGAAGGAGACCAGAGAGAGAGAGAAGAAAGAGAAGACAAAGATATGGAGGTGAATGTAAGCAAGGTACAATGAATAAATTTATAAAAAGAAAAATCTAATAAGCTTATTCTCATTAAAATACTCAAAACAATGAAATATACCATAAGAATATATATTTCAACACCTTATTTCTTTTGATTTACAGATATCAGAAGACATTTTTAAAGATATGTCTAAACAAGTGAAGTAAAAAATGATACTCATCTTAATATTCAATTTATTGGCTGTTTGTTAGTATTTTTAAGCTTTGAGAATATTGAAATTCTCCTTTCTCCTTCGGTTCTATTTGTGCTATTCTGCCTGATGACATTTTTCTGGTAGTTGTAGTGGGGGAGGGTGTCTCTGAAGTCACAGCTCTGAACAGTATTACAAGCCATATCTTCAAGGATCTCTGTTTTACTCTCTCTCTCTCTCTCTTTTTAAAAATCATTCTCTTTTCCTCATAAGTATTAAGAAAGTACTTACGTTTTGTTTAAATCTCAGGAAGTACTCTAAAGATAATCTATGCTACAACCCGGAACATTTCATAAATCTTTTGTCTTTTCTAAATTTTCTCCCTTACAAGAGTTGTCCAGGCTCTTCCATAGCAAACACTTGTAGCTAGAGTTTTCCTGCCTGACCCACAGTCAGGACAAATCTCTCTCACCCGCCAGTCCCACAGCCGCTCAGACCCAAACAAGTAAACACAGAGACTTATATTGCTTACAAACTGTATGGCCGTGGCAGGCTTCTTGCTAACTGTTCTTATGTCTTAAATTAATCCATTTCTATAAATCTATACCTTGCCACATGACTTGTGGCTTACCGACATCTTCACATGCTGTTTGTCATGGTGGCGGCTGGCAGTGTCTCCTCAGCCTTCCACTTCCCAGAATTCTCTCCTCCTTGCCCCACCTATACTTCTTCCTGCCTGACCACTGGCCAATCAGTGTTTTGTTCATTGACCAATAAGCAACATGTTTGACATACAGACCATCCCACAGCAAACACTGAAAGTCTTATGAGATAATATAGACCAAAGATCATGAAATGTCTAGTAAAATGAAATGATTTGTTAGATTTATCTAGAATTGGCACAAAGATACAGGATCAATGTATGTTACATTCTGAATGTGGAATGTCCACCATGGCACCTGGGTTGAATGACTGCTCTCTGTCTGCTCCTGCTAGTTTTGGATGTCCTAGAAACTTCAGAAGTGGAGCCTAGCTAGACAACACAGGTCCCTAGGAGCATTCCTTTGAAAAGAAGATCTTCATGCTATTCTTAATCTCTCCCTCCTTCTCTCCCTTTCTATCTGTGTCTTAAAAAACCAGTGGTTCTAAACATTTGGGTCATGACCCCTTTGGGGGTCACATATCAGATATTTATATTATAATTTATAACAGTAGCAAAATTGCAGTTATGAAGTAGTGATGAAAATAATTTTATGGTTGGTGGTCACTACAACATGAGGAGCTATGTTAAAAGGTCACAGCTCTAAGAAGGTTGAGAACTACTGTACATAAGCCCTGAGGTGAGCAGCTTCCTCCTCCACAGAATTCTGCTGTCATGATGTTGTACCTCACTCCAAGCTCCAAATCAATGGAGACAAGGATTGTAGATGTTTTATTGTTGTTATTTTTACTTTTATTGATTCTTTGTGGACTTCACATCATGTACTCTGACCCCACTTATCCCCCTCTCCTCACATCCACCCTCTGCCCTTGCAACTTCCCTGCCAAAATCAAAATTTAAAAGAAAAACCAAAAACCAAACAACACAGAGACAAAACCAAAAGCAAAATGAAAAACAAACAAACAAACAAAACAACAACAACAACAAAGAAGAATCTTGCCATGAAAGCTGTAGTGTGGCCCATTGTGAATTACCCTCTGGTCCATTCATCTTTACTTGCAAGTGTTCATTATCACAAGTCATTGGTCAAGCTTGAAGCTTCTGGTTTCTGTTACATCACCAATAATGGGCTCTCATTGGGCCTCCTCTTGGGTATCCTGCTGTTGGCCTGTGTTATAGAGACCCTGCAGTTTTGGCTCTGTAGCTTCATCCCCTTCACATGTTTTAACAGCGCATAGATTTGGTGGACATTGGGGTGGGCCAACTCATAGCCCTGGTGTTGGGCCTGGGAGGTATCTGAGTTGGTCAGCTTGCTAGCTTTCCCTCATCATCACTACCTGGATGAGCTCCCAGCACTGCCTCAGCTAACTCACCCAATGCAGCCTATAGCAAGGAGCGGAGCCAGCTCTACTGCTCTCCGGCCCTCAGATCCATGTCCCCCTCACTCATATCGCCAGGGCCAGCTCTACTAATTTGCTCAGACAAGGTGCAGGGCCTGTTCTGCTGTGTGCTGTAGCTGATAGAGGGCAGGACTAGTTCTTCCACTCTTGTAACCCCAGGGCCGACTCTCACCTGTGCAGGTAGTTATAGGTGAGGTGGGGAGGGCATCTTTCCCTCACCCATGCCACCGCATGGCAGACAAGGGGGGGCAGGGTCATCTCACCTGTGTCCCCAATCACAGGGTCAGCTCTAGTGTGCTTCCCAGGTGAGGTGCATGCCTATGGTGAGGGGTAGGGTCATCTTTCCCCAGTGTGGGGGTTGAGCTCTCCCCTAAGCGGTAGGGACAGCTTGCCTACTGCAATATCCAGCGAGGGGCAGGACCAGGCATCCCAGAGCCAGTAAAAGAGGAGGCTGGCTCAGTACAGCATGGTTGCAATGACCCCATGTGAACATGGGCCATAGACATCACCACAGATCCTAGCTGCAGCAAGACCTTGGGCACAGACACCACCATGGCCCAGCAACAGCACAGGCCCCTCAGATCAGCATGGCCCCAGCAGCAGCATGGACCTGGGCATCAACATGATCCCAGGTAGCCAACCAGGTGGTCCCATGATATCGACATGGTCCGAGGTGACCTACCAGACCCCTGTCATCTGCATGGCCCTCAGTGACAACAGGAGCCCCAGACATCAACTCAGACCCTGGCTGTTATAGGGCCATGGACCTAGACATGGCTTTCTGCAGCAGCCCAGGCCTGGGCAACACTATGGCCCCGGGTAACAGGGCAGGCCACTCAGATCAGGATGTCCCTAGTGGCAGCACAGTCCTCAGATGCCCTCATGGCCACAGGTTGTGGCCCAGACCCCAGGCATCTATACGGCCTTTAGTGGCAACATGGGCCACAGACAAATCCTGGCTGTGGTAGGAGCACAGACCCAGACATGGTCCTAGGCAGCAGCCCTGGCCCAAATGTCACCATGGTTCTAAGTAGCAGCACAGACTACCCGAACCAGCATGTCCCCCTTTTCCCCCAGCAGTGTGACCCTCAGACATCAACATGGCCCTAGGTGGCAGACTAGACCCCCAGCATTGGCATGGTCTTCAATGGTCTCAGGAGCCACAGACATCAACAGTGATCCTGGATACATGGCCCTCAGCTGCACCCCTGTTTTGGCCAATACCATGGTCCCAGTTGATATCTCTCGCCACTCAAATCAGTCTGGCACTGGCAGCAGCACAGCCCTCAGACACCAATGTAGTCACAGGTTGCAGCCTAGACCCTGGGCATCCACATCAGCCCTGGTGACAATATGGGCCAGGGATATCAACACAGACCCCGGCCAGAGGCAGCATCGTAGACCCAGACATGGGCCTCGTCAGCATCCTGGACCAGGTTGTCACTATGACCTCAGGTGGCTATGCAGGCCATCCAGGTTGGCATGGCCCCCATGGCAGCATGGCCTTTGGACATCAACATGGCCCCACGTGGCAGCCCAGACCACAGGCCCCTGCATGGCCCTCAGGACGACAGGAGTGACAGACATCAACGCAGGACCCCTCAACTACTCCATGGCCCCCAATCAAGACCCAGCCCTTGGTCATAGTCCAGGCCCAGACATCTCCCTGGACTCAGGTGGTCAGCTGGCCATTCATGCCAGCCCCTTCCTCATCACCCTCACCTCTCCAGATCTGCCTCTCTCCCCAGCCCACAAAACAGTCTGCCTCTCTCTCTCTTCCACCTCCCCACCCTGTACTCTCTCATCACAATGGTGCCCAACCGTCCAGTGCCAGGGCTCTTAGTTGGGTCACAGGTGTCACTTGGTTGAGTATTCCCTGCCTCAGTCATAAGGGGTGGCATGGAGGTGTTGCCTTTCTCCTGTGTCTGGGCCTAGAGACCCCGGGAAGTACTTGGTGTGATGGTAGCTGATCCATCATACCAGAGCTAGTTGATTATGACCCCCACAAACCCATGAGTCTGGGTGGGGGAAGCATCTGTGTCTATTGCCTATTCAGCCCCAGATGGGGCCGGTGGCTCCTGATTGATTCGATTGAAATCTATTGTGTGAGGCAACATTAACCCTTCCTCCCTAAATTGGTTTCAGCCAGGCATTTGGTTAGCGATAAGACCAACAAACGCACCCTTCTAACATGTATTTTAGCATCCTGACTATAGCCTTGTCAGGACTACAATGTACGGTGGTTTGTTTTGGTTCCTTCACAGACCAGACCAGGAAGTCACATCCTAACACTGGCTGTTCTGAAACACTTGATGGGGTTAAATCAAACAGGGATATCTAACCCTTGTCACACACAGCTTTATCTCCCTCTTCGCCTGGAGATTCAGGGGCATTAAGACTTTTTTAGTCCAAACCTAATGTCTCCCGGGCTTCCCCTCACCAAGGTGCCAACAGCTGTGTGGCACCAGCTTCTGCTTTGCACCTAAAGTTTCTGAAGGACAAAGCATGTATACCAGAAAATGTTATCATTACAGCAAAGTAAAGGGCAATTGACAAAAATGAGTAAATTTTGGAGTCATTAGGGCCTTCAGACTTCTCTCAAATGCAAAGGCAGTAAGTACATAAATATCTATATGATGATGATTTCATGAGGGAATTTTGTGACAGCAAGGGGATATTTTTTTACTGTTCTTTCCATTATGAAGATGATAAGCCTGAGACTAAGAAAGAGCATGCAAGTACATTTCCTTTCAGTGTTTTACACTTTTGTCTTGCTGTGACACAAATTTCAACCACTGCACCACGTGTATTGAATTGGTATGTTTTCTACCCATTAATTTTGACAGCTTTAGCACACTTCATTGACTATCTAATACAAGGGGCATTTGACTGTATGTAGTTTTCATGAAGCTTGTAATGTTTTTTCTCCCCCATTGAAGTGGAGGACAAGTGAATATGCCATAGGCAGTTTTCAAGAGTGGTGATATCTTCCAGGGTATAACTCACATTTAAAACTTGCATAAATCAAAATCCAAGAATATGTCCAACAAGCTTTCTTTTGGCATGAATAGTATTATTTACCAAGTCAGAAATAATAGCTACATCTCAGAACTCACATCAGGTGTAGATCCACTTGTTATCTCATAGCTTACACATTTTTATCAATGTTCTAATTAATAACAACATCCTGGGTGACTATTATTCCATACTCATGGGAAGTAATTTTCTTCATTAAATGAGGAATTTCATGTCATCCTGGATTTGCTCCAATTCTGTGATGCATTCATTTGGAAAAAGTAACCAAAGAATTTTAAAAAATATTATTGTGTACTGTTAGACTGTCTGCGTTGGGTCTTTTTCCGACTTGTAAGGCAGATACTGACATTGAGCTTCTGTTAGAATACGGGGACGAAACGACAATGTTTGTATCAAGTCATGTGATGCTACTAACAACATATTTCATAGAGATGGTGAAATTATATAAGGGTTACATTTTAATATATTGCAAGCACATGAGCAATTAAAATCATTTGGTTATAGGTCACTCATTTTATACAGTTAGTCCCCACGATAATTTTATTAGTTTTTAATTAGCATACAAATTAATGG
>CABHPH010122226.1:0-17536 GCA_902168325.1 Peromyscus nudipes | reverse complement strand
TGGGAATTGAACCCAGGTCCTCTGCAAGAGCAGACAGAAGCTCTTCGCTGCTGAGTCATCTCTCCAGCTCCAACAACAGAGAGGGTTTTTATTTCCAACTCCATTTCACGTGAACCGGAGGCTTGTGGGTCTGTGCCTCACCTGGTCAGCCGGGAGATGGAGGGGGCTGGATGCGCACCCCAGGGTGCTTCCCCACGTATGTCTGCAGACGACAAAGATGCAGAGAAGAATCCTGAGCTCCAAGGCTGTGGTTTCAACGCAGAACACCCTCTGGCTCCAGAAGCAGATACGTTTGCAGGGTCTCGGGGAGGGGTAGCTGGGGCACAAGGAGAAAACACTTCCTGCCTAAGAGCCTTCGGATGGCGCAGCGGCAAAGGTGCCTCAGGCAGCGTGGGGTGTGCGCCAAGGCGAAGAGAGACCTGTAGAAGGGCTCGTGCATCTGGAAGGAAAGGGGAGGAAGAGTGAGCGGTGTCTGGAGCTAACAGACATTCTCCCTGGCCAGAGCACCGACGGCTCACGCCATCCTGCGACTCACAGGTGCCAGGCAGACACAGCAGAGTGGCAGCGCTGTCACCTGAGACCTGGCCTCCACTCAGACAGTGGGCACGTTTTCCCCAAGTGAAGCGTCCATTGTGTCGGAGGATGTTTCCTCCAATCCCTTTCTTCCCTGCCCCTGCCACAGCAACCCTGCAGCTCCAGGGGCGGTCCCATCAATCTGAAACGGGACAAGCATGCTGTCTCTCTGCAGCAGTGGACTCAGGAGCCACGCTGAAGCCCATCGGCTCATGGCCCTTGTACGGCACTCACCAACATGTGCACTGAGACCCCGGAGAATGTTCTCTGGGAGCTTCTGGAAGGCAGTGTTCCCCCTCTGTGCGATCAACGGTTGCCTGGGGACTCTGTCATGTGTGGATGTATGCAGTGCTCACAGTGGAGTGCAGGTCACATGTCATAATCTGCATCTCCTGCACGTGGCCAGGGGGCATTCCTGGAAAAGGAGCCGTGACTGGCATCTTTCTTGCCTCCTGCCTTCCTTGCATGCTGGCTCCCTGAGCCCCAGCACTCTTTAAGCCACCACGGGGTGGCTGTTTATTCCTCATGTCCAATAGCACTTCACAGTTGTCCCTTGGTGTCCACAGAGGACCGGCTCTACAACCTCTAAGGATACCGAAATTCACGGATGGGCAAGTCTCTTACGCAAAGCAGCCTCATGTTTGTGCGAAACATACACAACCCTCCCGTTTACTCTCAGTCACCTCTAGATTACCCATAATGCAACAATGAAAATGCTACCTAGAGGGGTGGCTGTATGCTCTGATGTTTAGAGAATAATGACAAGTGATGAAGGTCTGTGTATTTTGGGGGGATCCAATGTACACCCAATATTTTGGACCTATGGTTGATTGACTCCATAGGGCCAGTGCCCTCTGATCACCGCCCAGCTTCCCTGTCTTCCTTCTTTAGATCTTTTACTTCCGGGGTTTGAGTGTAAAACTCCAGACAGAGAAGTGAGAGGGACTGAGTTCTGGAGCATTAGGGAAAGGGATTGAGGCAACTCCTCACCTGGTAGACTTCTTCAGGAATCACCTCCTGCCAAGACTCGGAAACTCGGAGCTGAGTGTAGGAGTTGAGCAGAACTTCAATGACAGCGGGCACCTGTGCACAGGTCCTCAGCACCTGGGGGGACATGGGGAGCAGGATGCAGGGTGATGGGCTTGGGGCTCAAGGGGAGAAAGGCTGGAGATGCAGGCATGTTTTTGCATTTCATGTCTGCCACTCCCTGGCTGTGTCCTCAAAGGACCAAGTCACATCACACAGAGGGAAGCGATCCCGAACACGAGTGTTTTCAGTTGAGTGAGCCCACCAGGAGGCAGTGGCTCTTCCAGGAACCCCACATCTCTGGATCACTCTCTGTGCAGTCAGGCTGGGGCTTAATAGTCAGGATAAGGGGCTGGGGTGGGCTGGGGGATGCTCATGGGTGACAGCCCCCTTCTTCTGCCGAGCTGCTCATAGCAAACGAAAGCCGTTCTATGGGCAGTGTGGCCTGAGGATTTGTTCCCAATTTTTCACGGCAACTTTTTAGTGTCAGAAAATAATAGCGAGGGGAAGAATTGTTTTGCTCTTGACTTTCCACTTGGTGTGACCCCTTGCATTTTATTTCACAATCCCCACAGAAAAGATATTCTTTTATTTACTTTTAAATATTTAGTTTTATTTTGACTGTTGCTGTGGGATGTCTTTCTGTACGCTGTGAATATGTGTTGCTCTGATTGGTTGATAAATAAAGCCATTTGGCCTATGGCAGGGCAGGATAGAGCCAGGCAGGAAATCCAAGGGAGATAGTGAAAGGAGAAAGGAGAGGCAGACAGATGCCATCCCACTGTCCAGGGAACAGCATGTAATGACAAACAGGTAAGGCCACAGAACACATGGTGAATCATAGATTAATAGAAATGCGCTGAGTTTAGTTATAAGATCTAGCTAGCAAGAAGCTTGAGCCACAGGCCATGGCCATATAGTTCGTAATTAATATAAGCCTCTGTATGTTTATTTGGGTCTGAGTGACTGTTGGACCTGGTGGGACACAGGAAAACTTCCAGCTACAGACTGTGAGTCTGTGTCTGTGTGGGAGTATGTGCATATTTTAGCTGGGCAGTGGTGGCACACACCTTTAATTCCAGCACTTGAGAGGCAGAGGCAGGCAGATCTCTATGAGTTCTAGGTCAGCCTGGTCTACAGAGTGAGTGTCAGGACAGCCAGGGCTACATAGTGAGACTCTGTCTCAAAAAATTTTATTTTTCCTTATGTATATGTGTATGTACTTGGATGAGTTTATGTACCCCATGTTGGAGTTTGAGGAAACCAGAAGAATGTGTCTGATCACCCGGAGCTGGAGTTACGAGTGTTGTGAGGAGCCTAATGTGGGAGCTGGGAACAGAACTCGGGTCCTCTTGAAGAAGAACAAGCACTATTTCCTGGGTAGATGAGCACGTTTGCAGCTGCTCTCCTTTCGTCTTTCATATTTATATTTCTTACATTAAAAAAAATCTTATTACATTGGCTGTAGTCTGATGTTTTGTGCTAACAACATTGATAGCTGGCGCAATCAACTTATTCCTAAGTTTTGTTTGTTTTTGCAGATAGCACCTCACTATGTAAGCCTCCATACCTGGATTTTCTGTTAAATTCCTTTTTTAAAAAATGACTTATTTATTTGTTTAATATATATTGGTGTTTTACCTGCATGGATGTCGTGGGAGGGTGTTGGATCCTCTGGAAATGGAGTTACAGATAAACTGTGAGCTGCCATGTGGGCGCTGGGAACTGAACCTGGGTCCTGAGCCATCTCTCCAGCCCCCCTGTTTACTTCTTAAAACATTAAATTTCAATCCTCTTAGTTATTGGGAAGAATTAAAAAAGTAGACAGTTATTGCAATTAAGAAGACACAATCATCCTTTAAAGCTTTTTGTTTTGTTTTGTTCGGTTTGGTTTTTCAAGACAGGGTTTTTCTATGTAGCCCTGGCTGTCCTGGAACTCACTCTGTAGACCAGGCTGGCCTCGAACTCACAGAGATCCACCTGCCTCTGCCTCCCAGGTGCTGGGATTAAAGGTGTGCACTACGATGCCTGGCCCTATTTAAAGTATTTTTTTTGACTTTTTATTTATTTTTTAAATTACATTCATGATATTAATCACATTTGTGGTATTCATAGATTACATTCACAGTATTCATTTAATTATATATATAATATATATATTTTAATTTTAAATGCTGAATGTCATTTATTTAAGAGGGGAGGAGGTCTTAAATACAGGCTTACAGCACAATGGGAGGACCCCGGAGGGCAGAAGTTCGCTACTGATGTTTTACAATCTTGCTTCTAATCTGTTAACGCCCATTATTCAGGGTACCAGGCAAGGATCTTCCCTTAAGCATTCAGGAGGGTGGAACCTGGCAGGGAATTAGCATAGGGAGGATATCAAGGTCAAGGTCCGCAAGTAAGGCAACAGTTACCCAAAACGGGGGCCAGGACCCTACAGATCCCCTTTTTATTAAAAAATGAGCTTCTGACTTGTGTTGCGTGGGACGTCAGCAGGTCACCTTACCTGTCATGGAGACGCCTGCCCAGGCCACACAGGTGCTCTGTCTTAGGTTTGTGAGTGCCCCCCATGCATTACCCGTCTCTGAATACTCATTTTCATACAGGCTCAATCGTGTGTGAGCTGCAGAGTTAACTGCTGCCAAAGATCTCAAAGTGGCACTGGGCTTGCAATCTGTGTGTTCAATACAGAAAAGACCAACAGAGGTCTATCTCACCCATAGCCAGTAGGCTAAAGGCAACTGAGCCATTCCCTTCCTTAACAAGCCATACTGTACATTGGTGTCCTTGTAAGATAGTATCCCAAAAGCAACTGGAACTTGAGTTTATAAATTTATAATTTTCAAAGCCAATTGAGATGTATATAGCTACTGAATTAAATTTATCATGCCCCATAGAATGAGAGATTAGCTAAAGTATTTTTTTAGGAGTCAAATCCAGGCCTCGTGCCAGGCACAGGCCGTGCTGCCGATCTACAGCGGTGCCAATGCTTGCCTTTGGCATCGCCGAAGCTTAGTCATTAGTTGCAGGTGACAATTTCATGTTTTCAAATTCTTCTCCAGTTATTAGCATATTTTATTTTAACTTTTCTGGGATCAAAATCACCTATATCTTCTTGGCAAACAATCTCCATTTGAGAGAAATTTAGTGAAGAGATGTGCAAGGCCAGGGGCAGGGCAAACCCGCAGGGCATCACCGTGCACTATAAAGAGGCCCACTCCATCACCTGCAGGGCATCACCATGTACTATAAAGAGGCCCACTCCATCACCTGCAGGGCGTCACCGTGCACTATAAAGAGGCCCACTCCATAACCCAGGCGTAGGGGTATCTGAGTGGAGCAGAAGTGGGGTTGGCTCCATTTAGAGGTGAGTGGTGAGGAGAGTTCAGCAGAGAGACCGTGTTTCCATGAGTCCAGGGAGAGGTGGCCCTCAGTGGTGCACACTCAGGGCGGCAGTCGGCAGGGAAGGAAAATCATGTTTTTCCACCTCTCTGTGGTTCTTCCTTAGTCTCCTGGGCTGTTTTCTCATCTCCATTTTTTTTTTCAGAGAGGGTTGTCCCTCCGTTCATTTCTGTACCCATCTCTTCTCCCTTGTCTCTCATCCGGTCTCTCAGCTTCCGATACCATCCCCACGCCACTGGTCTCCAAGGCTATTGGAATCTCTGGAGTTCTGGGCTTGACTATCCAATGGTTTCCTTTAGATCTGCTCTTTGTCCCGTCCTAGACTGGGCGCATTGAACTCTTAGCTTCCCGGGCCACACACCTGTGGCCCTGGCCTTGGCCATCTTAGCTCACTCCCCTCAGCTGGCACAGCTGTCTTTCTGACTCTCAGGCTGGAAGCCTCGGGCCCATCTTTGTTTTCCATTTCTTTCATTCCCGACATGCGGTCTGTGAAGAAGCCCCCACAGCTCTGCCTTTGAGGCCCATCCTGAATCAGGGTGCCAGCCTAGC
This sequence comes from Peromyscus nudipes, assembly GCA_902168325.1. Classification (NCBI taxonomy): domain Eukaryota; kingdom Metazoa; phylum Chordata; class Mammalia; order Rodentia; family Cricetidae; genus Peromyscus; species Peromyscus nudipes. The sequence continues at coordinate 11,983 of CABHPH010122226.1, read as the reverse complement.
CTAAGTGGTGTCCCTCCTGTGGGCCACTGTGTCAGGATTCCAACACGCCTTCCTCTTCTATTCTCTTCCTCGTGGCAGTGGGAAGGGTCTGATGAAACATTAGTCCAGTGAAGCCACTGCTCTGCGGACATCACCAACGGCCCAAGTCACAACAGTGTCCCTTAGAGCCCTATCCAGCCTCCCATCCACCCTCATCGCCTCCGAACACCTTCATCCACCGTGGTCCTCTGCTATTCCACGCGCAACTCAGGCCTCTCCAGTCTCAGGCCACAGACGGACTGCTCATTCGGATTGCTCATCCCTGGACCTCAGCACAGACGACTTCCTCATTTCTTTGAAGTTTTTGTTCAAAGGCCACCAACCTTAACTCCCCACTCTGAACTCAACTGCCACGCTCCACTCTGCTTCTCTCCCCCATGAAAAACATCAGGGAGAAAATGAAGGCACTTGTGCCAACCCTAGTAACACTAACAATAAAGTAAAGCCAGGAAGTCCCGAGGGAAGGGTTTGCAGAGCTACATGCTGGCCCAAGATCAGTGGGCACAGCCTCATACAGAAGACACTTCTTCGGGGACATTTGCCAACACCTGTCTGTCCAGCTTCAGCTAATATCACCCTTGTTACTAACTCTGAGGCTGAGGACTATTATTTAAAAATATCATATAATTTTCTCAATTAAAAGTACCTGCATTTATTTATTTGTGTATGTATGTGGTGTATATGCGCCAATGCATGTGGGCAGAGGTCAGAAGACAACTTTCGAGAAGTCAGTCTTCTCCTCCCACTTTACATATCTCAGGGATTGAACTCGGGATACCAGGCTTGTCCGCAAGCGCCCTTATCAGCTGCAGCATCCTGCTGGCCCATGCAATTCTCCCAATTTCCCCCTTTTGGTCTGAGAGAAGATTTTGCTGTCTATTCTAGGCTGACCTCCAGCTGGCAATCTCTTGCCTCAGTTTCCCAAACACGGGATTACAGGTGTGTACCACTTTGCCTCACTTAATTTTTGCTTTTGAAAACATTCTTTCCTTCACCTGCTTTGCATTCATGACGGTGTGTGCTCCCTCCGTAGTGCTCTGCAATTCCCTGATCCATGACACTGTTCTGAAGAGACACTCTCTGTGGTGCACAGGCTAACATCTCCTTGGCCTTCTGCTGTCATTGGTTGATTATGCTCATGGCCGATAATATCTCTCTGCCCTGTTTGGCTGCAGACTTCTTGAGGGAGTATGGCGCTCTCTGATCTGCTCACCCAGTTATCCAAAGTACCTAGCATTGTGCTGGTCCTGACTGGTACTCGCATATATATCTGTTGAATAAATAATTGAATAGAAATACTTTCTTGTTCTTAAAAAAAAGCATCAAAGATATGTTTTCTGAGCTGTTCAAATCTGAAAATATCTTCTTTCTTTTGGCATCAAATGAAAGGTTCTTGGCTTAGACTAATATTCTAGTGTCCAAACTTTTCCTTTAAAAATATGCTAAGGGAGCCGGGCAGTGGTGGCGCACGCCTTTAATCTCAGCACTTGGGAGGCAGAGGCAGGTGGATCTCTGTGCGTTCAAGACCAGCTTGGGCTACAGAGTGAATTCCAGGAAAGGCACCAAAGCTACACAGAGAAACCCTGTCTCGAAAAACCCAAAAAACCAAAAACCAAAAAACAACAACAAAACAAAATAACAAAAAACCCAACAAAACAAACAAACAAACAAACAAACAGCAAAACCACAAAAATATGTTAAGGGATTTTTTCAGCTTCCCGAGGCCCCTCTGTTTTGCAGAGGGTCTTTTCCTCTGTGCGTCTGCTGCATGTGTGTGTTTCTTCAGCCCCAGTAAATGCTATTCTTCAACTGAAAAAGATATGTTGATGAGGGCTGAGGATGTAGCTCAGTTCGGCAGAGTTCTTGCCTAGCATCCAGGAAGCCTCGAGTTCAGCTCACAGCTCCATATAGAACTCTGGTGTGGTGGTGTGCTCTCGTATCCCCAGCTCTTCTGAGGTGAAGGCAGGATGATCAGAAGTTCAAAGTCATCCTTAATTATGCAGCAAGTCCAAGGTCAGCCTTGACTACATGAGACCTTGTCTCAAAATATACGTAGAGGGTATTTCATTGTCTTCTGCTGATATTGTAGCCAAGAAATCTGAATCCAGCCTGAACTTTATACCCTTAGAAATAACCTGTTTCCTGATTGCATAGCTAATAAGATTTTTTCCCAAGAATTTTAAGAACAGTTGCCAGAATACCAAAGGTATGTTTTCTGTCGTTTACTTGTTAAGAACACTCATTTAACCCCAAATTAAAAGTTAAGACTTTGAATGCAGCTGAGTTTTCTTCTATTAAGTCTTGGTTATAGTTCCTAATTCTCTTTCCTAGGCTCGTCTTGAATAACGTCACCATCTATTGGTTGGCTTTACACTCGGACCTTTGTGCCTGCCACTTTCTCTTTCTCTCCACCCACTTTATGTGCCTCAGGGACTGAACTGCTTGAGGTGACATTGTTAAAAGTCCAGAGACCACGACTATGCAGGGAGCCTGGCGCCATGTCAAGCCAGCAGCGACTGTGGGGTGGGTGAGGTCTGGGTCCAGGAAAGTGGTTGCTGAGTCAGAAGGAGACAAGATGGCGTGGATTTGGGTGCAGGAGGTAAGCAAGAGGGGAGGAAACCTGCTTCTTTTCCCTCCATGCTCAAATCAGCCATGGAGCCCCTGAGCACAGACTGGCTAGGCCCTGTCTCTGGCCACTCAGGATACAGAGCAGAATCAGGAGCAGCAGGGAGGGAGGGAACCGGAGAACACACAGCCAGTGTGAGCAGCACCCAGGCTTTAGTCTGTCTGGTGCCCTCACTTGTATTTTTCTCTTCATGTCCTTCTGTTGACTTCTCTTAGCCCGTCTGTCTTCACAGACCCCAGAGGCTATGTCTTCACCCAGCTCTCAGCTCCTCCAGATTATCTGCTGAGACACACACTTCTCCATTTCTCGGATGCCCTACTTTTTTCTCTTTTTGCTGTCTCCTGACCTCGGGAATCCATCAAGTTTTTATTCTCGTGTGTGTGGCTCGTGCACATGCGTTCACGGGTGCCCAGGCCCGTGCCTGTGCATGCAGAGGCCAGCTTCGCTCCCTCAGCGTCTTCCTCCGTTGGATTTTGAGTTATTGCCTTGCAACATGGTCTCACTAAACTGGACGCTTGCAGTGCGGGTTGGGATGGCTAGCTAGGGTGGTGGAGGGGACTGCTTGCTTTCCTCCCGCCCCCAGTGCTGGGGTTACAGGCATGCGTGCAGCTGTGTCTAGCTATTTTTATGTAGGTTCAAACTCAGGGCCTCGTGACTACAGAGTAAACGTTCCTAGCACTGACCCACCACACCAGCTCCTCTTTATTCTCTTCTGATAAAGGTGAGGACCTGGGCAAAGTCTGTCAACATGCGAGGAAGCCATGGTCCTGCTCTTTGCCTAGTCCTCAGAGTGGAAGAGTGGCTTCTAGGGCACGTGTCCATCCGCTTAGGCCCGAGGCCTCTTTCTGTCTCCCTCTTTCGGGGAGAGTCCCCAGGCTGCTCTATACCTGGGTTCCCCATTCCACCCTTTGTATTTTGCTCTGTGGCACCCCAGCTGCCTGCCCACTGTTCGTGGCAAGGTCTGCCTGGCTGTGTAAACACTCACAGTGCCCCTACAGACAGACACTAACTGAGAGGCCACCATGCTAGTGCTGCCCTGGGCTTTCCTTTTCTTTCCTCCCTTTCTTCTTGAGGAGACAGGAACCACTGCTTTTCTCTAGACTGGTCATCACACGGACATTGTAACTATATCGTTTATTTTGTGTCTGCCCACATCTCAGGTGTGTGTGTGTGTGTGTAGAGGTCTGTAGACAGCTTGAGACAATCTGTTCTCTCTCTACCACTTTGGTCTTGAACTCAGGTTGTCGGGGTGGTTGGCAAGCACCTTTACCCACTGAGCCATCTCTCATGCCCCACGCTGTATCGTAAGAATGACCATCTCTGATCCATTTCTTCCAAGGAAATGACCGTCACCAAGTCAAGCTGAGGCCATTTTCAGAAAAGGGGGCAGAACAGAGTGAGTGGCAGCCGGGGGACTCCAACCCAGGAGCACCTACCTCTCTACCTCTTCTAGCCAGGCGTGTCCTTGTCCCCTCCAAGATACTCTTTACTTGTTGATATTTCTGGTGTCCCCAGTCCTGGGCCATCACTTCTCATTCATTTATCCTCTCCTCTGCTGGGGGAAGCTAGCCCCCAGACGGTCTCCTGCTTTCCAGGTGCTCTCTGGGACTTTCTGTTTCTTAAGGCCATGCTACCCCCTCCCCCACCCCAGATCCGCTCCTTCTCTGCAAAAAACAACAACAACAACAACAACAACAAAAAACGTTAAATGGCTCCCAGGGACGGCATGCTAGGCAGACCTCCCCCACCCAGGGTAAGAAAGAGCTGCCCTCCCCTAGAGCCAACCCCTCCCCCACCCGGGGTCATAGACTGTGACAAAGTCTTATTGCCTGTCTCCAGGAATTCATTTTCTGTCTCTCCCTCTGTTCCACCTCTCTGGGGCTCCCCGCCCCTCCCCAGCCCCTCAGCACCGTGCCCCTCGTGTTTGCCAGGCAGCTGGCTGCCTTCATTATTTTTACGCCAACACAGTTTAAAAATCTCCGCTGCCTCCTTGCTGTCTGCCGAGAGGCGGCTGCCACATTACTCTGACACGTTGATGTCATTAGTGTCCAAGCGCACGCTCTTCAGCTAATGAGGCGGCAGAAAGAAAATTAAGGGGAAAAATCACACAGGCACATTGCTTTATATGTAGATGGAGAAATAAAGGAAGGGTAGGAAAACAGAGGAGAGCTTCCTGACGGCTCCCGTCCCTCCGCCCCTGGAGACACCGCTGCGCAGCGGGGCAGCCAGGGAACCCGGGACTGCATTTTGACCACAGTTCCGCCATCTCCTGCTCAAATCTGGTGAAATTGCAGCGAGTGGCTGAAGTCACTTTGCCTAATTCTGCAATTTGGCACAAAACAAGAAATCTGGCGGCTATGGTTCCAGCAGTGTCAACGTCCAGGAGTGAGGCAAGACCTGGACTCTGCAGATGTTTCTGGAATCTTCCTTTGCATTCTAGCTCTCTGTCTTCCTCATCTGAATCCTCACAGCAGCCAGCGGTTCCCCTCTGCTCTCTCCTCCAGTTTCTTCTTCACACTCAAGCAGATTCATTTCAACACACAGATTTTGTTAATGTCACCTCCTTCATTTAAAATGATGAACTGGATTTCTATTGTCCTTAGGCAAAGGGCCCAGGCCCTTCGCAAGGCGCCTGCTCAGCTCTTTCAGCATGGGTGGGGGTGTGAGTATAGGTGTGGTTGTGGGGGCTTGCTGTTTCCTCTCTACCATGGCAGTCATTTTTCCCAGAGGCACGCATTCCATGCTTGTTCTGTCACAGGGCATCTGCCTGTCCTGTGCCTGCTGTCTGTAATACCATCCCCTAGGCCTTGGTCCTCAGATCTGGGCTTGCTCATCTCTTGCCTGGGGTTTCTGATACCCCAGTGTGATGGTTGATTTTGATTGTCATATTGACAGGATCTAGAATCATCTAGGACACAAATCTCAGGACGTGTCATTAAAGGAGTTTCCAGGCTGGGTTAAATCAGATGGGAAGACCCACCCTAAATGTGGACAGCTCTCCTGTGGGCCTGGGCCGAATATGACGGTCAGCTCTAAGCGTCAGGACCTGGCTGTCTGCTTCCTGACTGTGGGTGCAATGTGACCAGCTGCATCACACTCCTGATGCTGGGGAGTCCCTACCATGACACTCTGTACCCACAAATTGTGAGCCAACATTACCCCCCCCCCCTTTTTTTTGGTTTTCAAGACAGAGTTTCTCTGTGTAGTCCTGGATGTCCTAGAACTCGCTGTGTAGATCAGGCTGGCCTTGAACTCAGAGCGATCTGCTTGCCCCTGCCTCCTGAGTGCTGAGATTAAAGGCGTGCGCCACCACTGTCTGGCTAGACCTCCCTTTTTTAAGTTGCCTTGGTCAGATATTTTATTACAGCAATGAAAAAAAATACACACAGCCAGCCACGGCCAAGACCCAGTTTGACACTTGCAAAGTCAGGTGTTTCTGTGACAGGTCTCAGTGTGTATGATCGTCTTACCCCCGAGTCAGGCTGCTCACAGGGGCAAATGTCTGTGTGCTCCTATCCCCAGTGGAACTTCAGCCAGGACTGCTAAGCATATTTTCCTCTTGGGAGGCAGAGGCAGGCGGATCTCTGTGAGTTCAAGGCCAGCCTGGTCTACAGAGCGAGATCCAGGATAGGCTCTTGCTGTGGGATGGTCTGTATGTCAAACATGTTGCTTATTGGTCAATAAATAAAACACTGATTGGCCAGTGGTCAGGCAGGAAGAAGTATAGGCGGGACAAGGAGGAGAGAATTCTGGGAAGCGGAAGGCTGAGCTGGAGACACTGCCAGCCGCCACCATGACAAACAGCATGTGAAGATGCCGGTAAGCCACAAGCCATGTGGCAAGGTATAGATTTATAGAAATGGATTAATTTAAGATATAAGAACAGTTAGCAAGAAGCCTGCCACGGCCATACAGTTTGTAAGCAATATAAGTCTCTGTGTTTACTTGGTTGGGTCTGAGCAGCTGTGGGACTGGCGGGTGAGAGAGATTTATCCTGACCGTGGGCCAGGCAGGAAAACTCTAGCTACAGGCTCTAAAGCTACACAGAGAAACCCTGTCTCGAAAAAAAAACAACAAAAAAAGTGTGTGTGTGTGTGTGTGTGTGTGTGTGTGTGTGTGTATGTGTGTGTGTATGTGTATGTGTGTGTGTATATGTGTGTGTGTGTGTGTGTGTATACGTGCAAGTGTCTGAGGAATTTAGAGGTGTGGGATCCTCCTTACACCTGGAGTTACAAGAGGTTGTGAACTGCCTGATGTGGATACTGGCAACTGAACTCAGGTCCTCTGCAAGAGTAGCATGTGCTTTTCACCTCTCAGCCATCTCTCCAGCCCCTAAGCATGGTTGTTAGGTGAACACATGAGAGGCGCGGTGGGCAGGCAGACCCGTCAATGAAGCAGGGAGGGGAACGCACGGCTGGTCCAGTCTTTACACTTCGGGAGTCACTGCTAGGCCTGCAGCTCAGTTACTCCTAACCCTCGCAGGCGGCTGACCCCCTCCTCAGGTAGCGTATCTTGGCTCCGTTGAAACAGGGCTGGTTCAGAGAAAGAGCACCAGGAAGGGACAGAATGCAAAGGGCTCTGGAGAGGGTCAGTGACATCAGGGGACAACTACAGCTGACCACTCGGTCCCACGGCACTTCAGGTGGTTCCCAAGTCATGTCCTTCTTAGAGGCGGCTTGGGCTTAAGGCCCTCCTAGTCTCTTTATGGCCCCAACATTCTCTTTTGTGGTGAACCAGAAATGAGCTCTTGAAAGATGTGGACAAAGGAAAATGGGCCTCATTTCAGAGCCATGAATGTGAGGAGAAATTCAGTAAAGCCTCTCTCCCAGATCACAGCTGGATCCACATTCTTGGGTCTCCCTGCTCTACCGGGAGTCCCTTGCTCCAGATCTGGTCCTTACTCCGTCTCTGCACCTTTAAGACTGAACCCTGCACCTGCTCTGGGCCTGCCCTTCTGCCTCTGGTGTGAACTAGGGGTCAGCAGGGCAGAAGGGCCTGGCATTGTGGACACAGTGGGCTCCAAAGCCTGGCCCCCCTTGGCTTTCATAGCAGTACAGTGAGCATGGCTCAGATGGATGCTCCCTGTCTGCCTGATGCCATGACGGTGCCTTTGTCTGGGCACTGGGAGCCGTGATTTATGTGACCAGCTCTCTGGGAAACCTTTTGCCTCAGTAATTCTGAGCTCCACGGGTGTCTCTTTACATCTATTTAAAGTACGGCTGCTGCTCATGGGGGCTGCATGCTCTGTAGCGTTCCAGGTGGCTTGGTAGTTGCCTGCCACGGTGCCTGTGTCTTGCCTGTGGAGCATCTTTGGGACCAGTTTGGGTACGTTTGCTGTGCACCCCATGGGGCTGCTGAGGCCAGTTAGGTGAGCCGATGCCTTCCCAGGTGAAACGGACAGGAGCCTGGGTGGGAGGGAGTATGCTGCCTCTCCATCCCCATGGTTTCGTCTGCTTACCCCTTAGCCATGCCAGCCCATCACAGGCACATCTAGCATGGATTCGGTGTGGGTAAGTGCATCTCATCTGCAGGCTGTTCAGGAAAGTGGGGTCATTTCTAGAAGTGCAAGGGTGTCTGTGCAAGGAGGTCAGCACCTCATGCCCAGAGGTGGGATGCACACCCGTGTCCAGGAGTCAGTCACTGGAGTCCCTTGCATTCACGAAGCAAACCTTGACTGGGGTTTGCATGTATCTGCTCTTTCCACGTGCAGGACAGACAATGCCTTTTTACTATAAAGATTTCTCAAGAGCTATTCAGTTCCTTACACGCTGGTATGAAATTGGCCAGAGAATCCTTGCAACTGCCAGGGTCAAGTGTTTCCCATGACCCTGCTGTAACATATTGCCTGATACATGCAAGCTCAGCCCCCAATCCTGAGGTATGAAGAGATGAACATATGGCCACACCCCGTATGGCTGGCATGGCGTGTGGGCATGTCGCAGAACAGAGGTCCTGAAGACGTGGAGGGGAGCATGGTGCCATGTGCTACGTCTGTAGGTCAAGATAGGGTGCTGGCTGCCCCTAGAAGACCTCCCCAGGGAACAGGCTGGGAGGCTGCAGCTCAAACTCCAGCCCCTGAATGGGGGGGGGTCCCTTCAATTTGAAATGACTTGTCATGGCATGTATGTGGAGATCAGAGGACAACTTGCAAGGGTCAGTTCTCTCTTACAATGTGAGTCCTGGGGAACCAAACTCAGTCACCAGGCGTGGCATCAAGTACCTTTCTCCACTGTTCCATCTCACCCCCTACCCCTTAAAGGACACCACCATCAGTCACTTTCTGTTTGCAGCCTACTATGTGAGATCCACTCTGGTTTTTATTTTGTGTGGTTCCATATGATGATGACTGAGCATCTGGGCTTAATGTAGACAGGACGTGAACTGAAGGGCAGCACCGAACTGAAGGGCAGTCCATGCCCCAGGTAGTTAAACAGGTCCTGCTGGGGATGGGGAGTGTTTAGAGTGCAAGCTATGGATGTAGAGACCCAGAATGCAAGAATGCTAGCACTTCCTTTTTAGAGCCTGCCATATCGAAATCTGTGTATTGGCAGAGCACCGCGGGGGAATGATGTGTGTGACCCCGTCAATGAAGAGTCCACATGCTTGTCTGATGAGACACGAGGTGAATGAAGCATGGGATAGAGTGTCCACCCTTCTCCTGACTCCTGATGCATCCTTCACTCTGAATGTGCCCATACGCCAAGTCGTTTGAGAGAAATGTGTGAATCTCACTATCTCAGGACACTGAAAACTGTTTCTTTGGATCATCTTTGGGTAACAGCTTCCCAGATGCTGGCTCAAAACATACCAGGCACACATACATGTTCACAGGTGCACAGGTAGGTGTATATGATTGAGATGTCTTGGGAGATGAGGGTGAATTTTAAAATAAAATGAGCCAAAATTTTATGACCAATTTGGCTTCCTTCAATGAAGTCTTTTGGGGAAGGCAGTCTCTTCCAGCTAATACTTTGGGAATGGTATTGTTTTGTGTGTATGTGTGTGTGTGTCCATGTGCTTGTGTATATGCACATGTGTGAATACCGTGTGCATGTGGAAGTCAGAGGACCTGTTTGGGTGACTATCTTCACCTCTCATCTTGTTTGAGGCAGGCCACTTTTGTTTGCTGCTTTGGTGCATACAGCAGGCTAGCTGGTCCTCAAGATTGATTATTTATTTATTTACTTACTTGTGCAAATATTGTTTATTATTTATTTACTTACTTGGGTGTGTGAGCATGTCCATGTGGAAGCTGGGGGGGGGGGGCGGTCAGCCTTGGGTATCATTTCTCAGGAGCTACCCATCTTGTTTGTTTGAGATAGGGTCTTTTACAGGACCAGGGTGTGGATGCGATGGCTAATCTTGGTTATCAACTTGACTACACCTGGAATCAACTAAAACCCAAGCTTCTGGGCCATCCTGTGAGGGATTTTCTATCTTTTTAAAAAAAGTTATTTATTTTTATTTTATGTACATTGGTGTTTTGGAGTCACAGACAGTTGTGAGCTGCCATGTGGGTACTGGGAATTGAACCCACATCCTCTAGGAGAACAGCTAGTGCTCTTAACCACTGAGCTATCTCTCCAGCCCCGTGAGTAATTTTCTGAATCAGATTATTTGAAGCAGGAAGATTCACCCTAAATCTGGACCACACCAGGACACATACAAGGACACTGAAGGAGAAAATTGGTTTTGTATGCTTGCCCTCACTCCTGCTGAAAAGCTCATCTGCCCTGTTACTGAGGCTGGAATTAAATCCAACTTCTTCAGGATTCCATCTAGACTTGAAGACTCACAGCCCCTCTCCAGGAGTCCTCCAGGACTCCAGCACCAGATCGGAACTGCTGAGACACAGTGTCTTGTGGACTGAACAGCTACTAAGTTCTCACTCAGTCTTTCTGTCTGGAGACAGCCATTGTTGGACCACAGGCTCTCAACCACTCTAATAAATACTACACACACACACACACACACACACACACACACACACACATTCCTTTATCAGTTCTGTTCCTTTAGAGCAGTGGTTCTCATCATGTGGGTTGTGACCCCCCTGTCAAATGACCCTTTCACAGGGGTGGCATGTCAGATATCCTGCATGCCACATTTTATTTACATTACGATTCATAACAGTAGCAAGATTACAGTTATGAAGTAGCAACGAAATAATTTTGTGGTTTGGGGGTCACCACAGCATGAGGAACTGTATTAAAGGGTCGCAGCATTGGGAAGGCTGAGGACCACCGCTTTTGCAAACCCTAATGCACTGGGTCTGGGCGATTAGGCTAAGCTGGCTGGTTGGTCTGTCACTACTTCCCCAGCGTGGGATTGAAGGCATGAGCCACCAAAGCTGGGCTTTACATGGCTGCTAAGGACCCAAGCTTGGTTCCTCTTGCTTTGCTGCAAGTGGTCTCCTCAGGTCCTGAATGTCCTTTTAACTTTTCCTTTTGTCATGGTTTCTTTATGGCATTTTCAGACATATACATCATTGTACTTCGTTCACACGTGCCTGGGGGTTTTATTGTGGTAGCATTGTTTGTCTTTTACGTGATTAACGACCTGACAGATGGAGAAAGTGACAAGGTGAGCTGAACAAACTTTGCAAAGGCGCAGGCAGGGCAAGGGATGGAGGTCTCAACGCAGGGGTGACCTGAACAGGGCACTAGGTGAATTTCACGGCAGGGGTGAGGAATTTGCGAAAGTGTAAAGTGCTCACATTAACAAGGCGCTGGGCAGGTGGGGTGACTTCGATGCAGATCAGACACCAGCTGTGACAAGAGACTCATTTTCATCTTTCTGGAAATTACACCAAAAGACGAGCTGCTGGAATGAATACCCGGGAGCTGGTGTTGGGATGGTATCACGGAAGTAAGTGCTAGGCGTCCCCAGGAGACTACTTCGAAAGGAGACATTCTGGGATACTTAGCAACAGTGCAGCCTCTTCATTTTTCTTTTTGCTAACCACGAGGAGACCTCTTAAGTTTTCGCTTCTCAAAGTAGGGTCCCAAGACTCGCAGCCTCCACCTCCCCTGGGAGTTTTGAGAGAAATGCAGACCCTCCCACGATCCTTTGGGCACACAGCACGCAAGCCCTGGCATGTTCCAGTGTCTGCATGGCCAACCTCCCCTGGGGTCCCTTTACCTTGGGGAAGGCGTCGGGCCACACCAAGGGGGATCCGTGGTTGAGTAGAGCCTGCACCGTGCGCTGCGGCGCTGCCGGGGGCGCGCACGTGGCCGTCTGCAGCGCGCGCGCCAGCGGCGACGCTCCACCGTAGTCGAGCGCGCCCGCGTCTGCGCCGTGCAGCAGCAGGAGCGTGCA
>CABHPH010122225.1:0-27563 GCA_902168325.1 Peromyscus nudipes | reverse complement strand
GTTGAGCTAGTTTTCCTCCAACTGTGACTCTCAAAGTACCCTTTGACATCTTTTGAGTGTCATGGGAGAAGTAGTTAAAATACAGATGAGTGTTCATAGAAAGTTCATCCAAACTATTTTGAAAATACAATATGCTCAATATAAAACATTAATACAATTACAATTAACATAAAAATAGATGTGAGATGAAAAACTGATCATTCTTTAAAGTATGAAAAGCGTTTATTCTTATCAGTAATTGATTCTTAAGGAACAGAGTCCCGATGTTACAACATGATGATAAAATTGTGGAAGACACAATATTTTGCAGAGGCCAAAAGGCTATATATTCTAGAATTACATTAGCTCACTGATCAGCAGTTTCTAGAATTTATCTTAACAATATGATTTGGAAAGTGCCATGAGGATTTTCACTGTTCTGTCATTGGCCACACTTAAGATGGAGAGTTTTCTGGGGTGTGAAGGCTCTTCCTGTGGTTCACTGGCAGATTACAGCGCTTTTCTACAGGTTAAAAATGGCAGTCATTGTGATAGCTGAAAATGTAGCCTATCATATATCACAGAAGATACTCCAGGATGCACTGTCACTATCTCCAGTGGCCATTGCCCTGATTTCCATTTAGTTAGCACTGGGTTTCTCAAGCTCTTGAACTTGAAGAAGGTTAGACGGCACACGGCTGGAGCAGTTTGTGAGCATCAGCAGATTTAACTTGTAATTTCATTGATCCCTATGAGCTCACTGTTTGCAAACCAGCTGCAGCACTGTTTCCCCACAGCTCCTGATCTCAGTAGCATTGATTTTTTTCCCCTCTCCTTACATTAACATAGCATTACTCCTTTAATGGGCAATAAATGACTGGATGTAAATACAATCAGGGCTGCAACAACAAAAGGAAAACGTCAGATTCATTTTTATTTAAGGGATTCTTTCCATTAATATTTGCCATAAAATTATAACGCATATTATTGACAAAAAGTAATGCGATTTGTTTTGAGTGTATTTTCTTCATTTGTAGATATATGGTATCTGCCAAGTGGTCTTTTCTTCCAAATGCATTAAGAAAAGCAATACAATAACACGGCTTTTATAGACATGTAAACTTGTACTGTTTCCTTAGCACAACTATATCCTATTCATGGAAAAATATAAGAAGAAAAGTCTATATTTTGCAAATAATGCAGAAAATGAGAACATTTCAGATTGTGTCAGTTAGCTAACAAATGCCTTTAAGGGTCTGCTTTATTTCAATAAAAGTGTAAAAAAAATGACTAATCTTTTATATAAGAGTCACACCTATATCAAGACTAAGAATATAACTTTACCCATCTTCTGTTGTATGTTTTAAGTGGTTTATTGTGTGTGTTCAGGGGAACACCACTTAGAAATGATTTATCAGAGTTCTTTTCTGAAATTAAAGTCTATAAACACTAACTTTTAGATAGATTATGAACACTATGTAAAGTTAATGATGCATGTACATGTTTTAAGTGGATAAAGATATGGGAAAGACTCTGAAAACAGACTTTAAACAAGACAACCACCATGCAGTCCAAACAACAATTTCAACTTGGAATAAAACAAGGTAGATAGTGGGTTTTTTTTTTCAGATTGAAGTGGATGACAGCTATCTAGTTTGTGAATGATATATAAAATTCTATTATATACAACATAATCTCCAATACCAAGCCCAACATTTTTCTTTTTTGTATGCTATGTTTCAGGAGGAATTTTCTTAATTTCTTTATCCTAAGACTCTGACACTCATGGTTTTAAATCCTTAGAAAATGCTGTAGTACTTAAAATGGTCTATGTATCATCTGTATTTAGCCATTCCTTAAATACCTATATTTAGTTTCTTGATATTTTTCCATCAATTTTGAAATTCCACTGGGATTCAGACATCACTTATTTCTCAAATATATGCAAATAAGTATTTATTTTTTACTATGTTTTGTTTGATATTTTGCAAATTTTTTCTCTTTTAAATATTCAGAGCTTTAGATAAGTTATAAGTGAAGATGTGAAGTAAAAATCACTAGAAACACTGACAGAAATGAAGAAACTATCTAGAATATAAATTGTACATTCCAGGGAGCTCTTCTTACATTCATGTACTCTTATTGTCTCTGTTCCTTGCAAGAACATTTCCTCATTCATTTCACTAAAAAGTATTTTTCCAAAATACTGCCACAGTTGTCAGCTTCTTATTCAACATTTAACCCCTCCCTCATACCTCTGATTGACCTTGACATACATATGCTCTATCCTATTGTCCATAGCCCCGTATAGAGAAACAGTGAGCCTCATTGACTGTTGGCATTGGTGCTGCCTACGGGGCTGCCTTCCTCCAGTCCTCATCTCTTCTGCTGTCTCCTGAATGTCAATACATTTTAAGATTTAACTAAGTGATTTTTGAATAAATCAAATTCTCATAAATTTTTGTCTTGATCACTAAAAGAAAATCAGAAGAATAGGACTTTCTCCCTTTTAGTTCTATGGATCCAGGTTTAGGGAATAAAGAAATACTTAGCTAATGACCTCTCTTTTGGCTAGTTTTAGGAAGCAAGGCATAGGTAAATGTATATAACTATTTCTTTTTAAGAATTTAATATTATCTGTATTTACTTATCATTATGTAAATTGTTGCTCAAGGGACAATGAAATGGTACCTTAAAATGACTATGTGATCCAGCAAAATCTCTAAAATTTTCTAATTTATCAAGCAAAATATCAGTTCTGCTATCTAGATGATAAAGATAGACATTCAAACCACATGAAATTATTTCTATTACAGTTAAAAATTCCTTCAGTACTCCACAGACAAGCTTATTTCCACTAAAACTAATGCTATAAATATAAAAATACAGACTATTGTAGAAAGATTGAATTCAGAATTTATTAATAAACCTACTAATTACCAAAATCTATTCCCTGAACACTAGATAGAAGTCAGAGGTGACTAAGTCACAGCCTCGGTCTCAGAAAACTTACAATGCAGATGTTGCATATAGATAAATAATCGAGTTATTGGTGCTGGTGTTATTAAAATCTTCCTAATACTAACTTTTGTTGGCTGTGTTACCAACAAGACCTACTGTCCTTACATTATTGATATAGAAGAACACTAATTCTGCAGGTCTTCCTAGCTGGCTAGGATACTGGTATGAACAGGTGTCATGTTCCTAAACATGCATTGGAATCCTTAGTGTTTCATCTCTTCTTTTACCTGCTGACTAAAATGCAAAGACTCCATCAGAGTTGTACAGATTCCACATGGTATGGCCAAGAAGAAAGAATAATTAGTTCTGGACAATGCACTCCCCAGAAGATCCTGCCCCACATTGCCATCAGAGAGAAACAAGCCTTTGCCATACTATGCCTCACAAATATTAAATTTTTATTTTACCTACTTGAATTAATTATAGAGGTTCTTAGTAATTTTCAATGATAGTATTACTGTCCTGTGCTAAATTAAGAAGTCACATGTCTGTACAATCACAGATGTTAGGTTTTGAGTAAGGAGGGAGTGCAGATAGATCTCCCTAAAAGGGAAAATACAATGAGTTTTTGTGGGTGGAGGGAGAGGCTGGAAAAGATGGATCAGGCAGGGAAGGAGTCTGAAGGGGATGGGATAGGGGAGAATCAGGTAAAATTAAGGGTCATTTGAGGGGTAGCATGGAAACCTAATGCAGTAGAAGTGTGTGTATATATATATATATATATCACACACACACACACACACAAACGTAAAGGTGATATAAATGAAAGTACCAAATAAAGGAGGAGACAGAATCCCAACTGGCCACCTCTTGTCACCAGATGAAGCTTCCAGTACTGGGTTAGGGATACATGTAATTGAGATGTCAGCATAAGAATCCCATGAGGACCCCAAACAACATAGGCTATTGCCAAGACTATAAGTTGCTCTTCACAAACTGACAGAAAGGTCTTATTGCTGAAGACAATAACTACACAACTTATTGAACATGAAGATGTTGAATGTGCCTACATAGAGTCTTTATCTCTACATTCTAGTGTCTTTTGTACAGGAAGCTACTCTGTAAGCTACCAAAAGAGAAATGTGAAGACCAACCCAGCCACAAACCCTTTGATCTACAATGCTGTCCTAACGGAAAGATATGCTAAGACAATAGTGGCACAAAGCATGTGGGAATGATCAACCAATATCTGATTTGACTTAAGGCTCATTCCATGAGATGGAACCCATACCTGACACTGCTTGGGTGGTTAAGAACCTGAGACTAAATAGCCCAGGGACCCAGGGTAAAAGCAAATACTACAGCTTAAACAAAGAGACTCCTAATGACATTTTGCTATACTCATAGATCAGTGCCTTGCTCAGTCATCATTAGAGAAGCTTCTGAAGTTGATAGGAATAAATACAGAAATAAACAGCCAGACATTATGCAGAGCATGAGAGTCCTTGGAATACTCAGCCCTAAATGGGAAATTTCCATCAAATCTTAGCCCTCAGGGTTCAGGGAACCCCATGGAAAAGGAAGCCGATGAGTTTAAGAGTCAGAGGACTAGGGACAGGTCCTGGTCCCACTGCTTGGGGGCCTCCCAAACAGATCAAGCTAATCAACTGTCTCACTTATCCAGAGGGCCTGATCCAGTTGGGGGCTCCTCCGCTATTGGTTCATAGTTCATGTGTTTCCACTAGTTTGGCTATTTGTCCCTGTGCTTTTTCCAATCACAGTCTCAACAATTCTTGCTCATACGGTCCCTCCTCTTTCTGGGCTTGGGGGAGGGTGGGGGGGTGGGAGGAGCGAGGACAGGGGAATATGTGGCTGATATTAAAATTAAATTCAATTATTAAATAAATAAATAAATAATAAATAAATAAATAAATATATAAATAAATAAATAAATAAATTGAGTCAGAGGAAATGGAGGACACCAAGAAAACCCTCTGAATCAGCATTATCACTGCACCAGTTAGGGTATTAGTGCCAAAAAGAGAAGTGGACATATGACTCATCCCTAATCCAGAAGTTATTTCCAGTTGATAATCACTTGGAAATGAAAATTCAGTTGCCTTCTAGGGAGTCTCACTGGGGAAGCAAACTACTGGGGAATCAGTAGATGGCCAACAGAAAATGAACTCAACAGTATCTCTGAAGTTCCTTGTCTCATAATGTGATGTCAGGGCTCTCTCTTTTAAAAAAAAATCTTATTATTTTAATTTTAATTTAATTTATTTATACTTTTTATTCTCTTTTTATCCTATATTTCCTGTGTGTGTGTGTGTGTGTGTGTGTGTGTGTGTGTGTGTGTGTGTGTATACATATATAATGTCTTCCAATTTAGTGTTTTTATGGGATTATTGAGTGGGTGAATGAGTGGGTCTGATTTTTGTGCCTTCTCTTGGTCTCTTTTCCTTCTGTTTGTTTTGTCCAAATCTAATGTGTTAGTGTTTGTTTTATCTTATTATATCTTTATTTTATTTTATTATTATCCCATAGAAGCCTGCTGTGTTTTCTAATGAAAAACAGAAAGGGATTGGATCCCGATGAGGGGGGAGGAACTATGAGGGAAGGGGAACTTCAATCAGGATACACTATGTGACAAATACTTATTTTCAATAAAAGTTAGGGGAAGAAAAGAATGAAGAAGCAGCAACAACCCACAGCATTAGCCAGGAAGGCAAGGCTTTTGTATCTTATGCTAAAAGACAATCAGTCTTTTCGCTTTATAAATTAACATATCCATTTGCAGATTTAGTGAATATAATCATGAAAAATCTTACAGCATATCATCTTTTGGCATCACTTCGTAGGCTCAAATTCTAAACTGAGTAAATGTGTGCTCTCCTATAAATTTGTCATTCTTCATTGAAAGTTATGTAGCCGTATTTGATTGTATTTCTATGCAGTCTACAGAGGTAGATAGCCAAGCCTAAATGTGGGGGTATTGTGTTCCCCAAAATATTGTGTATGCTAATAAACTTATCTGGGGTCAGAGAACAGGACAGCCACAATATTAAACATAGAGGTTAGGCAGTGGTAGCATACGCCTTTAATCCTAGCATTCCAGAGACAGAAATCCCTCTGGATCTCTATGAGTTCAAGGCCACATTGGAAACGGCCAGGCACGGTGATACACACCTTTAATCCCAGAAAGCCACACCTTTAATCCCAGGGAGTGGTGGTAGAAAGCAGAAAGGTATATAAAGCATGAGGACAAGAAACTAGAGGCATTTGCCCTGGAGAGGCATTTGCCCTGGAGAGGCATTTGCCCTGGAGAAACATTTGGCCTGGTTAAGCTTTCAGGCTTCTAGCAGCAGTTCAGCTGAGACTCATTCTGGATGAGGGCTCGGGGCATGCAGTCTGAGGAAGCAAGACCAGCTGAGGATCCGGTGAGGTGAGATAGCTGTGGCTTATTCGGTCTCTCTGATCTTCCAGTGTTCGCCCCAATACCTGGCCCGGGTTTGATTTTATTAATAAGAACTTTTAAGATTCATGCTATACCTAAACTTATTTACTACCAAGTATAGAATGCATATCAAATCCAGGAGAAAATATTAATTACA
The DNA here is from genome assembly GCA_902168325.1 of Peromyscus nudipes. NCBI lineage: Eukaryota > Metazoa > Chordata > Mammalia > Rodentia > Cricetidae > Peromyscus > Peromyscus nudipes. The sequence continues at coordinate 21,009 of CABHPH010122225.1, read as the reverse complement.
TGCAATCTTAAAACTGTTTCAGGCAGATGCTTTTATATCTGCTTTAAGTGAGAACAGAAAAGTTAAAACTGACAAAAATTGTCAAATTAATAACCTCTAACCTGTGTATTTGGCCACATGATTGTGAATTTTTTAGACAATTGATTTATTTAATCATCATTAAGCATCATCTTTTATTAGAATGGTTCAAAAAGTAACATATATCAGAATAGCATCTTGACCTCTGAGAATTCTTCTCATTAGTGTAAGTTTATACTTAGTTACAATGGTCTTGATAGACGAAGTTCCCATAAAATCAATTCCTAGAAAGGTGAATGTGTTTTATTTAATATATCTGTTATGATCACTAATTCAAAATACAATTACATGATTTGTTTACACTTAAAATGTTTCATTAGGGAAAATTTAAAGATAAAGGGAAAAATATTCTTCCTTCACATATGCTAATCACAAAATTTTAACAATTGTCAAATCATGAGCAATCTCATTTTCTGTATCTTTTCTCATTCTATTTTTGGTTGTGAGCCTATCCTTTAACGGCTGAGCCATCTCTCCAGCCCTCTTTTCTCATTCTAAAGATTAATTTGAAGCAAATCATGAACTTTAAATCATTTTATTTATAGGAAATACAGGTAATATCTCTAAAAGAAATGAATATATAACAATTGCAAATAATATATCATATTATCCTGTTTTATAATAAGAGTATAATAATTTGAATAGATTTATTATTGATAGCCTTAGTAAATCACACAAATGTACTGTTTGCATTTGAGACCAATGAACACTTTTGAGTCATATCTACTAAATTTGAACATTTGATTCTGTGTTCAAATTATACACTTGAACCTATTTTCTAGCAGCTTCTAGGTGAGCTGTGCTTTTTAAGTTTTTGTTTGTTTTCTTTAACTATTCTGGTTCTTACAACTATGTTGCTAAACATTTTCACTCCAAATTATTTTCAGTGACTTTCTTATTAGCACAAATATTTAGTAACTCTCTATTACCCACAATGCAACAAATCAACTTACTTCAATTTGTTAGGTTACTGTTGCCTTTCTCTGTTAATGTTGAAGTTAAAAGACAGCTACTAATTGCCAGTATTCAATCACCAGGGGCATTAATAATTTCTAAAAAGCATGGCCTGGCTTTTGAACCGGAAGTCAGAATCCTAATCTCTTCCAGGCATGTTGCCTGCCTTGTATATCATTTACTGCATCTGTGCAGCACCATCCTTGTTGTTAAAAGGGAAATAACAAGATAATGATACACACTTTTGTATGCCACACAGAAATCTTGTGAGAATTAATACTCAGAAAAGACTTCAGAGCTTAGTGAGAAAAGCACTTTAGAATATAAACACCATGCAATTATTCTTATTACTGTGAGCTAGAAAAATGCTAGCAAGAAATAGCATGATTATTGCGGCATGCATTAAGTCAAATAAGAAAGTAGGCTAGTAGGGAATCCCATAGAAGATAAAAATTGCTTTGACCAATCCTTCCTTCCCTCCAGCCACTGAAAGAAATAATTTTTATAGCCATGTTAAATGGTACCCTAACTCCCTTTCATTTTGCTTAAAATCTGTGATCCAGGAATTGTGCTTAAATGAAATTTCCATCAGCTTTTACATATTAAAAAAAGCAAGTACATTTTAATGCACATATTGAACATTAAATCATTTTTTGCTGCAGGTTATTGCAAGTAAATAGTAATTGTAAAATAGATTCTTTTTGATGAAACAAAATGAAAATAGACTGCTAAATGCTCACCTTAGATTTTCTCATCATTTCATTAACAGTTCAACTGGGAAAGGTATTTTTATAATGATGGACAGGAAAATCATACTCATCAATACGCATCCATATTCATATGCAGGCACACTGATTCTGGTTCTTCACAAGAATAAGGACTATTTAAAATGACTATGCCCTTTAACTTGAATTGCGGGGATGGTTATATTTGTTATACTTAATTGTTTCTTCATTCAAACCCAAAATTTACTAAGAAATAAAACCAAATTCAAACAAGAACCAGCTTTCATCTCTACAAAGTTGTTTTTGTCAGGATAAAAGTCAGAAAAAAAGAAAAGGTGGGCCAAATTAAATTTCCAGCGGAAAAGCAACAAACTTCTGTACTCTGTTTGTGATCACTGTATACTTAAACCCTCTGTATCCCCATTTATTCTCTGGACATTTGTCAAATACATCCTTTATGTGTAACTCTTTTCTATTTCTAACTATGGGTTGTCTCAAACCTAAAATAAATTAAGCTCTTTCAAACACTGCAGAACTGCTAGATTCAGGTTATTTTAAAGAAGAATACAAGAGCAATACTTAAAACGACGGTTCCGGCTGGTGCAGCAGAGCTGAGAACACCACTGCTGAGCTTGCATTGCCCCCTATGGTTGCTATCTGACAGTTTCCAGAGCAGAAAAAGTAATGTTCCCTGTCCCCTGGGTGTGCAGCTGGCCCTGAGCACTGTGCTTTCAGCTTTCCTTCTGATTTGAGTAAGCATTGTCTAGCATGTCATCACTGACTCAAACTCTAAACTTGGGAAATAATTGTGCTTGCTTTCTACTCCTATTCTTATTAATGTAGTGAACTAACAGCATATCTCCAACCTCATCAAGTTGGTAATTATGTACTACCTATTTTTGTAAATTCATAAATTAGGTAGTAACAAATCCTTCAGTAAGAAACACGTTGATGGTTATTTGGGATATACATTTTTTGGACCTCCAATTATGCTTCTTGTCAATTTGGCACCATCTAGCACTGAGACCTGAGTTTGCATTACACGTATACCTTTGTTTTTACTCCCAGTCGAGATGGTGAGCTCAGTGGAAACAGAAGCTATGCCCACGCCACAATCCACCTGCACACTGACAACAGAACAAAGAAAAGCCTCTCTGATAACCCAAGCTCATTGATCAGTCCTCTGGAAATTATTTGATTAATAATTTCCTGAGGTCCAGCTCTCTAGAAATATAGCCTGAGAAGGTAGTTGGATTTATAAAATGGGTCGCTGATGGTAAGATATTGAGGCAAAGCCTGTAAAGGAGAGAGAGAAATGTGATTGGAGACAACTAAGCACAGATGTGCTTTGGTAAAATCATGCCTGGGCTTGAGTAGAATTGTAAATCTGGAACAAAAGTTGAAGCATGAAATATCATTGGCCTCTTTCATTTCTCTCTGGATACAATATTATTTTTATTTGTTATATTGGTTAAACAGGGGTTACAGAGCAATTTCAGGAACACTCAGATTAACCACACTTGCCATTTCTGAGCTGTTGAGGAGCTCTGAGAGTCTTTCCAACTGCTAATATTATGAACATTATAACTACACATTCCCAAACCAGAAAGATTAATACCTTGGGGATCTGTGGATTCACTGGATTCAGGACAAGATAGCCTTGGCTAGGAACATTATTCACTGGTCCTGAATGCCCCTCTACAGGTTATGAGAATGTTCTTCTCCTTTTGTTCTAGTGTTTACTTTGAGAGTCTACCCAACAATAGACCTCAAAATATCTGTTTATTTTCTCTTCATTAGTGTGTACATGGTTATAAACAAAATGAGTATTTGGAAAGGAATGGGGAAATGTATTCTATACTTAATGTTAAAATGTCACTGCTAACAGAAGCAAGGCTAATCTCTCCTTAAGTTGATTAAGTTTGGATATAATAAACACATAATACAGAGAATAGATCTGTCTGTTTTTATATCTACTGCTATTTATCTATTCATATAAATTTAGATAATAACAAGAAGTGAATGTGGCATAAAACTAAATACAGTCATTCCAATAGATGTGTGTAATCCTTTGCCAACTTTCTACCCTATATTTCATAGTATATGTATCATAAGTAGAATAAGACTTTCTGTATATTTATATATACAAATACATGCATACATATATAGATACATAAATAAACTAGCTATAAAACAATATCATTCATATTTGACTTCTTGGTTACTAGTATTACCATGCTAACATTAGCACATCCTAGTTAGGGTTACTATTGCTCCAATGAAACACCATGACCAAAATAAGTTGGGGAGGAAAGGGTTTATTTGACTTATACTTTTACATCTTAATCCAACATCGAAGAAAGTCAGGGCAGGATCTCAAACAGAAAGGCCCTGCAGGGGTGCTGCTTACTGGCTTGCTCCCCATGGCTTGCTCAGCCTGCTTCCTTCTAGAACCCAGGGCCATCAGTCCAGGGATGGCACACCCACTATGTGCTGAGCCCTCACTCATCAATCACTAATTAAGAAAATGCCTTATAGCTTGATCTTATAGAGATATTTTCTCAGTTGAGGCTCTCCTTTCTGATGACTCTAGCTTGTGTCAAGTTGACATAAAATTAGCCAGAACATAGCATGTCTATGTATTATCCATCAGTGGGTTAACTCTCTCAGTTTACATTCTTGACTAACTTCTCCATAGTGTAAGTTTTTCCAACTTGTTCTTAGAAGCCAAATACTATGGTTATCTGACCTCTATTACACCAGTGTCTTTCAGTCCCATCAATTGCACGATAGCCAATTTTCTCATATTGGCAACAGTTGATTTTAGCCAATAGAGAATAGCCACTAGGAGCCTTTAGACAAGGAAGGTTTCCCTTCAACAATTAGCTGTACTCTGGACTCTTCCAAAAACTAGAAAGTGTTATCTAGTGATTTACATATTAGCTCCTTTGTAAAATGGTCACTTTTGAACCTTTGATCACTTCCACCAGTCTATAACAGCAGTCTCAGAACTCTGCTGAGTTCGATTTTTTTTTAAGTTTTAGCACTTAAAGGCATGGATTTTCAAGTCCCAATAGATTTCTAGGGGATATATTCTAGTTATTTCTGTACTTGTTGAGTGTTCCTATGGAGTCATGATTATGTAATCTCTCTTCTCTACTGACAGACCAGGCAATTTCCTAAATAAGTTATACTGAGATGCAATCCTAGCTGTTCATGTGGCCACCAATGGAGAAAGTTTAGTGCTACCGTATTAGAAGCCTTCCTACCTCTTTTGAGACTTCTGTCTCATTTCCAAACAAGATAAACGACCATTTTGTTGTATAACCTAGAAACATTGGGGTATTTAGAGACACAGATAGCACTAGCCCAAGTTGTAATGTCAATTAACTTAAAAGGCTTTGATTCAGTCACTTAAGACTTGTCACATTTAAGTATTGGGATTTCTCTTGAGTTCTACATGATCCCTCAGTCCACTTGTCCTTCAGCTACAGAAACTGAAGCTTTCTTTAAATGCTGCTAGAAAAGTCGTCTACATCTGGTCCTAAATTGCTGAGTGGTCTCTCTGAGGCTGTTAATTTATTTATGTCTTTGAAACATCAATGGCATTCCAAAACAGTATTGCAACTTCATAGCATTTACAATTTTTATTTCTGTTGTTCCTTTCAAATGCCAGAGATGAAGCACAAACTGGAAGAAGTTCAGATACCCCATCTGACTTGAGCATAGGGACAATCTCAGCAAAACCCTTGTGGCTACATATCATATGCTTTGAAAACACCATCTACCACCAAGGATGAAGTCCTTGTTGCAAACCAGCCCTCAAGTTTCCTGTCTAGGAGCCTGCTTGCTTAGATCACTTTTAGTACCAAGTTAGTCAGATTTTAATGGTCTGCTAAATAAAGTGGGATAAAGCAGAAGAAAGCTGAATGAGAATAAGGTCTTAGGTAAAGCCTAGCCTTGGCTTGAGACATTTGGAGTCCAGGGAACCTGATACTTGAATCTCAGCACACTATTGTCTCTACTAAGGTAAAAGAAACTCAGTTCCTGCACCCTTTTCTCAGCCAGACACTGTCTGCTTCACATTGCTGAGGGACAAAGGAATATTGCAGACCTCCTGGCTTGATTGCTTCCAACAGCCAAGAAAAGGTCTCAGGGGAGAAGAGGTGGGCAGATGGGGAATCGGGTGGTTGGGCTCTATCACAGATTCAGCTGACACCAACAGCAGGAGAGCAATGGGCACAACCACTGAGAAAAGGGCTAAGCCTTCAGACACAACAGTGACTCCTCAACTAGAATAGCTTACTAAACTTAGCATGAAAAAATACTTAAATTAATGCTCACAGAGAGGCCTTTTAAAAATACGTTTGTAAATACACATAATTTACCATCATTATCCGAGTATCCCCAATGAGACAGCAATGCCTGTGGGTCAGTAAAGGGTGCAGAGATAACTCACTCTCGAGATGACTCTTTGGGAACAATGTCTGCTTTATTGCATGTGAGCAACCACTTACGTGGTGAAGCCTACTGACTGTGATTGGTTAGCACATTATCTTGAATTAGAAGGTGAGCGCTCATACCACCAGGAAGTATGACCTGAAGCAGTACATTAAAGGAGATGTGGAGAGTGCAGACTTGATGTGGAGCATGCAGACTCGTCTACAGGTCAGCTACTGACTACTCATGCTACTTCAGAATTCAGTGTTCTGACTGCTGGGGCATGGTGTATCATGCTTCTTATTCAGAAGCATGGTATGCCAAGCGACGGCCAGTTAGGGTTCTATCTCCCTAGTTACTTGGTGTTTTCATTTAGATCACATTCATACATGTATATAATCTGTGAAGCTTCTACTGTATTAGTTTTCCATACTACCCCTCAAGTGGCCCTTAGTTTTAGCTGTTTCTCCCCATATTTCCTTCCTTTTCTCCCTATTCCCTCCCACTCGCCACCTGATCCTCCAGTTGCAACCTGCCCTTCTATCCATAACTATTCTATTTTCCTTTCCTAATGAAATCTATCTGCCCTACCTAATCCCTTACTATATACCTAAACTCTGGTTCTTTGGATTATAGCTTGGTTAACACCGACATAACAGTTATATCCACATATTAGCAAATACAAACAATGTTTCTTTTTCTAGTTCCATCCATTTACCTGAGAATTTCATGATTTCAGTTTTTTTAATGGTTGAGTAATTACTCCTTGGGTATTTTCTCTGTGGTAAGATGAAGCATCCTCTGGGTATTATGCCCAAGAGTGGTATAGCTGAATCTTGAGGTAGATGGATTCCCATCATTCTTAGGAACTGTCACACCACACTGATTTCCATAGTGGCTGTACAAATTTGTACTCCCACCAGCAATGGATGAGTGTTTTGCTTACACTACATCTTCTCCAACATGAGCTGTCATTTGTTTCAGTTACCTTAGCCATTCTCAAGAGTATAAAATGAAATCTAGAAATAGTTTTGATCAGGATTTTCCTGATGACTACAAATGTTGAAAATTTCTTTAAATGTTTCTCAACGCTATGAGTTTCCTCTTTAGAAAATTCTGTTTAGATCTGTACCATCATTTTTAGTTGAATTATTTGTTTTCTTGATATCTATTTTTTTGAATTCTTTATTTATTTTGGATATTATTCCTGTATCAGATATGTAGTTGGTAAAAATCTTTTCCCATTCTATAGGCTGCCACTTTATCTGAATGAAGGTGTCTTTTACCCTGCAGAAATTTTTCAGGTTCATGAGGTTCCATTTATTAATTGTTCATCTTAGTGCCTGTGCTAATGGTGCTCTGTTCAGAAAGTCTTTTCCTGTGCCAATGAGTTCAAGGCTATTCCTCATTCTCTATTCTGTCATATTCTAGCTCTTCTATATATCTTATGTTGAGGTTTTTGATCCATTTCGAATTGAGATTTCTATAAGATGATAATTATAGATCTATTTGCATTGTTCAACATGCAGGCATCCATTTTGACCACCTCCATTTGTTGAAGATTATGTCTTTTCTCCACTGTGTGTTTCTGGCTTCTTTATAAAAAATCAGGTGTCCATATCTGTATGGATTTAGGACTGTGTCTTCTATCCAATTCCATTGATCAACATGTCTGTTTTGGTGCCAATACTAGAGTTCTGTAGTACAACTTGAATTTTGTAGTGGTGTTACTGCCTACACTTCTTTCATTATTCACGACTTTCTTAGCTATCCTGGGTTTTTTTTTTGTTTCCATATCAAACTGAAAATTGTACTTTCAATATCTGTGAAGAATTATGTTGGAATTTTGATGGGGAATGCATTGAATCTGTAGGTTGCATTTGGTAGAATCGTCATTTTTACTATAATAATCCTACCAATCCATGAGCAAGGGAGATCATTCCATCTTCTGATAGCTTCAATGTCTTTTTGCCATGTCTTAAAGTTTTTATCATACACATCTTTCACATGCCTTGTTAGAGTTACCCCAAGATATCTTATTTGAGGCTATTGTGAAAGCCTTGTCAAAATCCATTTATCATTTCTATATAGGAGGGCTACTCATTTTTGTCAATTAATTTTGTATCTACCTACTTTGCTGAAGGGTTTTTTCAACTATAGGAGTTCCCCAGATGACTTTTTATGATCACTTATGTATACTATCAAATCATCTGCAAATAAAGATACTTTAACTTCTCCCTTTCCGGTTTGTATCCCCTTGATCTCCCTCAGTTGTCTTAAAATTGTTCTCTCAAAGTTTTAATTACTAAAACAAATAGATATGGAAAGAATGGACAACCTTCCCTTCTTCCTAATTTTAGAAGAGTTGTTTGAGTTTCTCTACATTTGTGTTGATATTGACTATGGGCTTACTGTAAACTACTTTTATTATGTTGAGGTATATCCCTTGTGTCTCTAATCTTACCAGGATTCTTATCCCGAGGAGTGTTGGATTTTATCATAGGCCTTTTCTGCATCCAATGAAATGGCCATGTGATTTTTGTCTTTCAGTTTGTTTATATGGTGCATTTCTTTTATTGATTTACTATGTTGAACAATCCCTGCATCTCTGGGATGAAACCTACTTGATCATGGCAGATAATTTCTTTTGATATGTCCTTGTATTTGGTTTGCAAATATTTTGTTGGGAATATTTGCATCAATATTCATAAGAGAAATTTGCTGAAATTCTCTTTGTTGGGTCTTTAAATGATTTAGGTAGACCAGTTATTGTTGGTAAACTTGTTTTTCAGCATTGGCAAAACAGAAAATCTCACCTGAGTGACTCTGCTTCTCCAACAGGAACAAGAAAATTTCCCAAGGTCACCAGCAAACATGAAGCAAAAACTGCTTCTTGACAAGTGTTTCCCAAATGAGTTGATTGTGATTATATCTGACTTTATCTGCTCTGTAGTTTGTACTAGGTGGTTAAGATTTTACCATGGAGTTCTTCAATAAGGGTCACTAGGTGGGCCAAAAGATGAGGTTTTGAAATCTTCATTCAACTTTATAGCACCTCGATAAATCCAAATAGCAGTAAAAAATAAATTCATCATGTACTGTAGACGGAAGTTTCTCCAGTCTCACCTGGCCCCACATTGGGATGAATCTCTCCAACCCGTGGAGGTCCTACTAAGAGACTTATATTAATTATAAACTATGTGGCCTATGGCTTCAGGTTCTGGCTAGCTAACTCTTTCTTCTTAGATTAAGCCATTCCTATTAATCTATATGTTGCCACATGGTCGTGGCATTATCTGTCTGCTGGCATTTTGTTGCTCCTTTGGTGGCTGTTGGTATCTCCCTTGACTCTGCCCCTCTCCTCTCTGTATCTCTGCTTGGATTTCCCACCTGATTGTAAGCTTTCTTGCCATAGGCCAAAACAACTTTATTTATTATCCAATGAGAGACACACATATTCACACCATACAGAAAGACATCTCACAGCAACGTACTGCTGTCAACTCCTCTCACAACCTATTAATCACGTTTTTCCTGTGGTAGCTTCTGCTTTGAAACCATTTTGGACATCCTGGGGTTCCCAACAGGAAGAACTAGAGAGTATGCTGAGTGGTATTTTATGAGGAACAAAAGATGCTAAGAATCCTCCTGGAGGCCAAAGGCCGCAAGCCCTCATTTTCTTCTTCAATTTTTACATTGTCTATAGTCATCCAAAGTACTAAGAGGAAAGTTGCCTGTCCATAAGTCTCACCTCTCAGTGGATGCTATGTTCAAAATTGACTCATCAAAGCAACATGGATTCCAAACTGAATAAACAACACTAAAAAAAAAAAAAACCTTAAAGCAGGAGTACATTTTTTTTTTAATTTAACAAAGGTATCAACTAGCTGAGGTTGCATATTATACTAGGTATGTGAAGGATTTTCTTGTTGGTCTAATATATGATATGTGATTGCATATGCCTATAGTCTTTAAGTAAACACTGACATGGGATTCTGTACATTGATCAAAGCTTAAGGGCAAATGGCAAGGATCTGGATTTTTATTAAACAAGTAATTATTTTAAATAAAGTTAAGACAGAAGCTCCTTGAACATCACCAAACATTGCTCGAATATGAAATAATGAACAACTGATAACTTAGTTAATCAAAATTATCTAGGATGGGAAAATTCAAATACAAAGTGATACTTTAAGGAAAATTTTTATTCATTTATTCTAATATTTTTAAATTTTTTAAATTTTTTTTTATTTTTTATTTTTTTTTTTGGTTTTTCCGAGACAGGGTTTCTCTGTGTAGCTTTGTGCCTTTCCTGGATCTTGCTCTGTAGACCCGGCTGGCCTCGAACTCACAGAGATCTGCCTGCCTCTACCTCCCGAGTGCTGGGATTAAAGGCGTGCACCACCACTGAAAATTAAGGAAAAGAAGAGTATAGCATATCAGCATTTTTATGTAGAATGTACATAGAATATGTCAGAGATAGAACAATACGTGCAAAATGCATAACGAAGTGATCATTGTGGTTATATATCAGTGGCATAGTTCTAAGGCAATATTTTTATTCTTTATGTTGTTCTCTATTGTGTAAATATTTACTTTCTAATCAATATAAATGTTTTCATTCCTAGAGGCAGCTTACCATATGGAAATGATAAAAATGTTGATGTTTCATGGCTAGGCATGTGGACTGTCTTCAATATGTGCTTCTTTTATGTTATGATAACAGACTGCATAGACTTTGAAAATCCAATGAAAAATTATGGCCATTAATAACAGAGAATTTGGATTCACTCCTAAGATAAGTGTCTTTTCATCCATATTATATGTTGGTATAGCTATGGCAGAAACTTTGGGGTGGTAGCATGATGGCCCTATGTTTCATATGTGACTATCTTAAAGAGAGTTACATTTTGGATTTTGGTTAGTTATTTATATAGCATAACTTCAGACTTCTATTTCTGGTTATGGGAAATTAAATAATTCCCACCAACACTCCTGCTACAGACACTATAAGATAAATATTCAAATGCTTGAATGCATTGGAGAGCTCTGAAGGCCAAGATCTGGGAGAAGCTGAAACTTAGTAGTCCTGGCAACAGAGCTGACTTTTTCCACAGGGACATATGCACTTCCCTTAGAGTTGGCTCAGAGTCTTGGGAGATGAGCAGCTCTTTTGAAAGGAGTCAAAGTGAATCACAAGTAGTTCTTTCTCTTGTGCCCAGCTTTGGCTTAGGTTGGTCTCTAGGCTTGGTTTAAGGTGATCTCAGACTGCTAGTTTCCCTGTCTGGTCTCTAGGCTTGGTTTAAGGTGATCTCAGACTGCTAGTTTCCCTGTCTGGCTGACAGAAGCGAAAGCAAATGTCCTCTATATGAGAACTCCACCCTTTGCTTCAAATCACTTCTTTTTTTCTCTTTTGATGTTTCCTACAGTATGATTTTTCTGTAATCAAAAGTACATTCATTTTACTGCCATTCCTGAAGGACACTTCAGTTTTCCCAAAATAGAATGTTAAGCTACTAGAAATTTTCTTTCAACATCATGATATAGCTCCATTTGTTTTCTGAGTCCCTTTGCCTATCGAAGAGCATCATCCACGATCAAATTTCTGAGAATCCTAAACTTTCAAATTCATCCTAATATTTTCAATAAGTCAAAAGTAAGTCTGACAGATTTCTATAATGTGTCAATTCAGTGTCTCTAATTTATCTCACACCTGGTCCTTCATTAGTTTATTATGATATGACGCCTGTAATTAACTTCTAGAGTTGTTCTCATCAGAAACAACATCTTTATTGCCGATACAAAGAACATAAAAAGAATGAGTCATCAGCTCTTCTGCATTGCCAAACTGCTCCCCAGCTTTTAATAAATGTTATCACTGTTTTAGTCTCATTAGAATCTGCACAAATTATACTGAAGCTCCAAATTCCACTTGGACTAGAGAGGCATCCTCATTTTGTAGTATTTTGCTTTATAACACAACAGTATTTTGTAGATATTGAGTTTTATTTTATTTTATAAATTTGAGGTTTGTTTCAAGTTTGCTTCAAGCAATTCTATCACCATAATTTTTTCCAACACATACAAACTTCATTGCTTTGTATCACATTTTGGTAATTCTTATAATATTGCAAAATTTCTTCATTATTATTATATCATATGGTGTCTGTGATCAGTGATCTTTGAAGTTATTGTAATTGTCTTTAAAAGCCCCAATAGTCACCAAAAGAATGTGGAAAACTTAATTATAAAAATGTTTATATTCAGACTGTTCCCACTTAGTTTTGTCTCTTTAGGCCTCCTTATTTCCTGACACACAACTGTTTTGAAATTTGTCCACATAAATCCCTATGATGATCTATTCATAAAAATATTCAATTGAATAGAATCATCATGAGAAACACATGGCAAAAGGTGTTGCAGGCCAAGGCATGTGCAAGTTGGTAAATTCTTACTGAAGAGAAAATGCTTTTGAAGGAAGTTACACTGATACTCTACAGAATGAAAGCAAGACAGTTCATGTTGTGATGTGAAGAAAGAAGTTTGGAGGTCCTAGTAGAAAGTCAAATCAGCCATAACATTCTCTTAACTCAAAGACCATCTGTTGCAGAATATTTGTTTAACTATGTAAAGATGTGTTGCATTTGTTTAACTATGTAAAGATGTGTTGCATCTGTTTAATTATGTAAAGATATATTTCTGTTTTACCTTGCCTGCCTAAGGCACCTGATTGAATTAATAAAAAACTGAATGGCCAATAGCAATGGAAGAGGTATAGGCAGAACATCTGAGTAGGGAAAATAAGTAGGAGGAGGAATTTAGGCTCAGGGGAGAAAGAAAAAGAGAAGACAGGGAGATGACAGGTGCCAGCCAGACACAGAGGAAGCAGGAAAATAGGACATACAAAATGAAAGAAAGGTAAAAAGCCCTGAGAAAAATGTAAATGAACAGAAACAGTTTTCAATTAAGTTAAAAGAGCTAGTGGGACAAGCCTAAGCTAAGGCCATGTATTCGTAGTTAATAATAAATCTCCATGTCTTTATCTGGGAATCGGTCAGTGACCCAAAGAAAATGCCAAATACAACCAACCCAGAGTAGAGTGAGAAACCTTCAGTTAGAGAGAGGTGAGGTAGTTACAGAAGAAACATTTGAAACTAGCTGAGACAGGTCTGTGAGATTTACAGAAAAAAAGCAATCTCTTTACCACAAAAGTACAAGTTGCAAAGCAGGTCCTGCCACATAAGCTATGGTTTATTTCCCAGAAGGTCCAGCTAATACAACTGATAAATATTCAGTATAGAAAACAACAGCTCAGACTTTTAGAATAAATATAATATCAATGACTGACTTCAAAGATTCAAATGGCAGGATTCACATTGTTGAAGCCTACTGCTCAGAAAAATATCATTTTCAAAATATTACTGCTGTTTAACAGTGCACCTGGTCACTCAAGAGATCTGATGAAGATGTACAAAGAGAGGAATATTATATTCATGTTCATTAACCATTAAGAAATACATTGTAGAAAGTGACTTGCCACACTAAGTGGATAAAGTAAGTTCAAAATATTCTGGAAATGACTCATCCTTGTACATGTCATCAGGAATATATATATATATATATATAGAGAGAGAGAGAGAGAGGCCTTGTTTTTTATTCTAGTCAGATAATCTGTGTCTTTTGGTTGGTAACTGAGATAAATTAATATTCAGAATTATTAGTTAAAGAAATCTATTATTTCCTATTATCTATTGATGTCATAGGGTATGCTATTTCCCTATTTTGTCACTTGGTTAACAACCATTCCAGCATGGCTTATTCTTTCACATAGCCTCGTGGATATGTTAGCTTTCTTCAATATAAAGAATTCTTTCAAGCATATTCTATAGAGCTGGCTTAATGATTAAATTATTTAGCATATTTATACTATAGACATTTTTCTTTTCTTCTTAAGTCATAAAGATAGTTTTATTGAGTAGCATAGTCTAAGTTGTCAGTTCTATGCTGTAGACCTTGAAATACACATTTCAAGCCTTTCTAGCTTTTAAAGTTTCTAAGGGGCAGGCAGAGTTGATTATTTTTAAAGATGAACAAGATCAGCAAATCCTTAGGAAATTAAGCAAAAGAAAGAAAACCCTAATTAATAAAATTAGAGATGAAAAGGTAAACATTACAACAGATAACAATGAAATTCAGAAAATCACTAGGATATACTTTAAAAGTATATATTCCACTTAAAATCGAAATTCTAAAAGACATGGATAAATTTCTGGATATAGAGAATCTATAAAACTTAAATAAAGATGAAACATACAATTTAACCAGATCTATAACAAACAATTTGAAATTGGTTATTTGTTTCTCAAATTTAAAAAATAGTCCATGCCCAGATGGATTAATTGCTGAGTTCCATCAGATTTTTAAAAAGAAACTAATTCCAATGGTCCTCTATCCAATAAAGAAAAAGAAAAGAGAAAGAATGCTATTATGTTACTTTTACAAAGCAAATATTTTTCTGACACCAAAACCAGAAATAGACACAACAACAAAGAGATTATAGACCAAAATCCTGTGATTAGCATAAATGGAAAAGTTATCAATAAAAACTGAATTAAAAAACAAAATCTGAATTCAAATGCCCTTCAGAAATAGAATTCACTGTGATCAAGGTGATTCACTATGATCCAGAAATTCAGGGATGGCTCAACAGGCACAAATCACGTAAACTGAACCAAGAGCAGAATTCACACAATCATCTCAATAGATGAAGAAAAGACTTTTGACAAACTCCAACATCACTCCATGATATAAGTCCTGAAGAGATAAGGAATAGAAAGACCATATATCAGGGGCCATAGAGAAGGCTTCAAGGTTAAGAGTACTTGCTGCTCTTTCAAAGGATCATAGATCAGTTAGCAGGATCAACACTGGGTAGCTCACAACCACCTTTAACTACAGGTCCTGGAGACCTGACACTCTCTTTATAGCCTTGGACACTCATGCTCCTGTAAATAGCCAATCGCCTATACTTGTAAATAATGCAAACAAACTAATTGGTTCAGTAGGTCAGAGTTAGACGAATTGTTAATTCTGTCTGTAGCTGGTTCATTATCTGGAGTGATTAGATGTTTCTTTGGTATTTCCTCAAGAAGTTTCATACAACAGGGTATGAATTCCTTTAATTTAGCCTCAACTGAATTATTCAGCCTTTTCTCTATCAGCATTAATCCAGATTCCAATCACACAAAAACATCAATGGGAAAAAAATAATAAGATTACTATTCCTCTCTTAACCAAATGTATCTGAACACAATAAACTCCATCACTCTCAAATTCATGACCTCTTTATCTTTAAATATTATTGTTATGTGTGTACATATATATGTTTATATGTATGTATATAGAAATACAACCTAAAATCCGTTTAGTATTGCTCCAATGAACATGTGCTTAGGGCTCACTACTTGGGATTGGATAATCTGTCAAGTGGTTCCTTCCTGGAGATTAGTTGTCCCTCTCCTAGCAGCCATTGCCTGTAGATCTTCATTTAGGAGTGAAGTCTATTAAGATTTCCCCTATTCACGTTGGGATGTCAACCGATATAGTCCTTGTGCATGTCTTGTTTAGATGACAATACTGTTAAGAGTTTGTGGGTATAATACTCTGCTGTAGATAGAAGATACTATATCTTAGCAGATATCTTGGTCTTAAAGATCTGCAGCAGAAGTTTCTCTCCTGCCTGACTATTCCCAAATACCCAGCAGCTACTTCCCAAATAATTGACTCAGAGGCTTAATATTATTTATAAATGCTTGGCTGAGAGCTCAGGCTTATTACTAACTAGCTCTTACACACAAATTAACCCATAATTCTTATCTATATTTAGCCATGTGGCCTGGTACCTTTTCTCAGTGCAACATTCGCATCTTGCTTCTTCTGCCTCTGGCTGGCGACTCCTGACTCTGCCTTTCCTCTTCCCAGAATTCTCCTATTCTGGTCACCTCATCTATACTTCCTGCCTAGCTACGGGCCAATCAGCATTTTATTAAACCAATTTGAGTGACAAATCTTTACAATGTACAAAAGCATTATCCTAGAGCAAAGATATTAAAATCTTTCCTTTCTATTTTTGTTCCCTGAGCTTTTGATGTAGGATCTGCATTGTAGCTTTTTTCATCTCTGCATTTTGACCAGTTGTGGATTTCTGTAATATATATGGTAGTTTATCTGTACCTGCAAGGGAATGGGCAAACTGTGGCCCACATATTTTCTTTCTCTCTGCATCTTCCAATTAGGTGACATGCAGAAGAGCTGGTGAAGCAAGTTGGAGTGGTGGGATATGTAAAGTATCTTCAATTGCTAGGATGGGAAATATCATCCACAGGATTGTAAATTTAGTAGAGATAAGTAAAGGACATTCATAGGAGAACCCACTGCCATCTGCATTCCTCTGCTTTTGTGATAAAATAATCTTTATCCCTTCATCCTCTATACTGAAAGTTTTCTCTTACCAGAATCCTTTTTTATCTATTATTTTTTTTGAAAATATTGCTAAAGGACCAGTCATGGTGGCACATGCCTTTAAATCTAACATCCAGGAGACAGAGACAGGCAGATCTCTTTGTTTAGGCTAGCTATGGCTATATAATAAGATTCTGCCAAAAATAACAACAACAACAATAATAATAGAGATATTAAATGATTTTTTTCAGTAAGAATAATAAAGGTCAGCTAATTGCCAAATACCTCTTATCAAAAAAACAAAAACAAAACTTTATAACAAAAAAGAAAAAGGAAATAAATTAGTAATTACATTTATTATGCCTCCCTGCTATCAGTAAACTGCTCAGGGAAGAAAATCAGTCTAGAATTTGTTTTGTTTGGCTCTAAAGTTAACACATAATTTTTGAAGAATGTCAACAAACAAAAATAATAGGGCACAGACAGTTATGTGGTCCACAAAGTCTCAAATACTTACTGCTTAACTTTTTTTAAAATTTTTATTTAATGTTGTTTTTCCATTTTACATACTAACCACAGTTCCCCCTCCCTCTCCTTCCCCACTCTAACCTCACCCTCACCTTACCCCCTATTCACTCCTCCCAGAGGGTAAGGCCTCCCATGGGGCACTCATAAAATCTAGCATATCAAGTTGAGGGAGGACCAAGCTCCTCCCCCCTGCATTGAGGCTGAGCAAGGGCTCTCTCCATAGTAAATGGGCTCCAAAAAGCCAGTTCATGCACTAGGGATAAATCCTGATCCCACAGCCAGTGGCCTCACAAACTGCCCAAGCCACACAATGGTCACCTGTGAAGGCCATTTGAAGGCCTAGACTTGACTTTGCAGACTCCATCTTAGGGAAGGGCCACCATCTTAGACCACCTGGTGACCTGAGAATGTACTCAGTTCCAGCAAGAACCTCACGAATGTGCCCTGACAACTCGAACAGATACCCTAGAAGCAACCAATTAAGAAACAGTAAAGTTTAACAAGATCCAGATGCTCCTACAGACATTGCAGATATCCAGATATCCTGTCAGCAGATTGTGGTTTCACACGAAAAGTCTAACCCAATAGTTTCAAATGTGTTTTTGTGCCAAAAGTCTAGACCAATAGTTTCAAAAATCACCTTGCCTCATATCTCTTTTACCCAATCCCAATATGCCAAGGCATGTAATTCCCAGCTTGTGGGTTTTTTCCTTTCAAAACTCTCTTACCCCTGAGACCACCACCTCCACTGCATTTCCCTCCATCCTCCAGGCTGTGGTTCAGATTTGAACCTGACAATACAAAGACCCTTGTGTGCTTGCATCGGAAACCAGCTCCTTGGTGGTCTCTAGAGTTTCACAACACAGGTACAACACACTCATATTCAGAGGGCCTAGTTCAGTCCCATGCAGGTTCCCCAGCTGTCAGTCTAGAGTCAGTGAACTCCAACTAGCTCTGGACAGCTGTCTCTGTGGGTTTACACATCATGATCTTGACCCCTTTGCTCATATAACCCCTCCTCCCTCTCTTGGACTAGACTCCAAGAGCTCCATCCAGTGCTTACCTCTGGATCTCTGTATGCGTTCCCATCAGTTATTGGATTAAGTGCTATGATGACAATTAGGGTAGTCATCCATCTGATGACAGTGGAAGGCCAGTTCAGGCAACCTCTCCACTATTGCTTGGAGTGTTAGCTGGGTTTATTCTTATAGGTTCTTGGGAATTTCCCTAGCACCAGGTTTTTCCCAAACCCTATAATGGCTCCCTCTATCAAGATATCTCTTTTCTTGCTCTCCCTCTCTGTCCCTCCCTCAACTTGACCATCCTGTTCCTTTATGTTCTCTTGCCACCTCCTTTTATCTCCTCCTCCTCTGCCACACTCCCAATTTATTCAGGAGACCTTATCTATTTTCTCTTCCTAGGGGGATCCATGCATGTCTCTCTTAGGGTCCTCCTTGTTACCTAGGTTCTCTGGGGTTGGGGCTTATAGCCTAATTATCCTTTGCTTTACATCTAATATCCTCTTATGAGTGAGTACATACCATGTTTGTCTTTTTGGGTCTGGGTTACCTAACTCAAGATGGTTTTTTTCTAGTTCCATTCATTTGTCTGCAAATTTCATGAGGTCATTGCTTTTTACAACTGAGTAATACTCCATTGTGTAAATGCACCACATTTTCTTTATTCATTTTTCAGTTGAGGGGCATCTAGGTTGTTTCCAGGTTTTGGCTATTATGAATATTGCTGCTATGAGCATAGTTGAGCAAATGTCCTTGTGGTATAAATATACATCCTTTGGGTATATGCTCAAGAGTAGTATTGCTGGATCATGAGGTAGATTGATTCCCAGTTTTCTGAGAAACTGCCATACTATTTTACAAAGTGGCTGTATAAGTTTGCACTCCCACCAGCAATGGAGGAGTGTTCCCCTTACTCCACATCCTCTCTAGCATAGGCTGTCAACAGTGTTTTTGATCTTAGCCATTCTGACAGGTATAAGATGGTATCTAGAGTTGTCTTGATTTGCATTTCCCTGATAGCTAAGGATGTTATGCAGTTCTTTCAAAGTCTTTCAGCCATTTGAGATTCTTTGGTTGAGAATTCTCTGTTTATATCTGTACCGTGTTTTTTAATTGGATTATTTGGTATTTTGATGTCTAATTTTTTGAATTCTTTATATATTTTGGAGATCATCCCTCTATCAAATATAGGGTTGGTGAAGACATTTTCCCATTCTGTAGGCTGCCATTTTGTCTTATTTACCATGTTATTTGCCTTACAGAAGCTTTTCAGTTTCAGGAGGTACCATTTATTAATTGTTGCTCTCAGAGTCATAGTATCTGTTAGTTCCCTTGTTTTGCTGTTAAATTTCTGTCTGGAACATCTGTCCGTTGCTGAGAGTGGGGTGTTGAAATCTCCCACTATTAATGTGTGGGGTTTGATATGTGATTTAAGCCTTAGTAATATTTCTTTTACAAATGTGGGTGCCCTTGTATTTATGGAATAAATGTTCAGAATTGAGTCTTCATCTTTATGGATTTTTCCTTTGATGAATATTCAATGTCCTTCTCCCTCTTTTTTGATTAATTTTAGTTTGAAGTCTATTTCATTAGATATAAGGATAGCTACACCAGATTCCTTCTTAAGTCTATTTGATTGGAAAGTCTTTTCCCAACCCTTTACTCTGAGGTAATGTCTGTCTTTGAAATTGAGGTGTGTTTCTTGTATGCAGCAGAAGGATGGATTCTGTTTTCATATTCATTTTGTTAGTCTGTGTCTTTTTATTGGTGAATTGAGCCCATTGATATTAAGGGATATCATTGACCAGTGATTAATTCCTGTTATTTTTTAGTTTTGGTGGTGATGATGGTATTGTGTGTGTGTTTCCCTTCTTTGGGTTTTCTGTAGTGAGATTATCTATTACCTGTGTTTTTGTAGGTGTAACTGAGTTCTTTGTGTTGGAGTTTACCTTCTAGTACTTTCTGTAATAGGTTTGTGGATAGGTATTGTTTAAATCTGTTTTTTTTTGTTTTTTTGTTTGTTTGTTTTTTCATGGAATATCTTGTTCTCTCTGTCTATGTTGATTGATAGTTTTGCTGAGTATAGTGGTCTGAGCTGTCATCCGTGGTCTTGTAGTGTCTGTAGAATGTCTGTCCAGGACCTTCTGGCTTTCAAAGTCTCCATTAAGAAGTCGGGTGTAATTCTAATAGGTCTGCTTTTATACATTACTTGGCCTTTTTCCTTTGCAACTCTTAAAATTCTTTCTTTATTCTGGATGTTTAGTGTTGTGATTATTATGTGGCAAGGGGACTTTTTATTTTGGTCCAGCCTATTTGGTGTTCTGTGAGCTCCTTGTACCTTGATAGACATGTCCTTCTTTGAGTTGGGAATGTTTTCTTCTATGATTCTGTTGAATATGTTTTCTGTGACTTTGAGCTGGGATTCTTCTCCTTCTATTTCTATTATTCTTAGGTTTGGTCTTTTCATGGTGTCCAAGATTTCCCAGATGTTTTGTGTTAGAAACTTATTGGATTTAACATTATCTTTGACTAATAAATCTATTTCTTCTACTGTAACCTCAATGCCTAAAATTCTCTCTTCCTTCTCTTGTATACTGCTGGTGATGTTTGTATCTGTAGTTCCTGTTCACTTCCCCAGTTTTTCCATTTCCAGAATTCCCTCAGTTTGTGTTTTCTTTGATGTTTCTATTTCAGTTTTCAAGTCTTAAACCATTTCCTTCATCTGTTTGGTTGTTTTTTTTTTCTTGGCTTTCTTTGCTTTCTTGAACATATTTACTGATATCCTCCAGTTTTTTGTTTGTCTT
>CABHPH010122222.1:16909-41490 GCA_902168325.1 Peromyscus nudipes | reverse complement strand
AGAAATGAAACAAATGTCATCTAGTTGATTGTCACACTATGTATAGTTGCTGTTACCGAGCAGTGGGCAGGCTCTTTCTCAAATGTGGCCCTTCCAACCCCAACAGTCTGTGACCATCTTTTTCCAGTGTGGCTACATTAGTTTCATCCCAAGACAGATAGAACGAGACATGTGCTCACTATGCCACTTGTTCAAAGACAAGATAATTTCTTTCCCAATCATAGTGTGGTATATAGTGCTTTATTTTTAATATGTCTGCCTAACATAGACTTTGCATTTGCAACTTGACAATTAAGCCAAGGCAAACACCAAATGTCTAGAAAAAAATGGAATGAGATCTTTAATAAGGACAAAGCTAAACACGTCTGTGTTTTCTTGACCTGGGCGTTGAACTTAATTCTGGGTACTATTTAGTTATGTTTAACACTCTATAAAATGGTCATCTTGGATTTAATCTTAGGAAATGATTATGCTGTGCCCCCAGATAGACTTTGCTTCCTATGCTTCCTGTTGACAGAAAAGGTATTGTTACTTTCCATATGAATTTCAAATTCATTTTTATTTCCATGATCTTAACTCAACACAGTATTATCCTATGACTTTTACCTTCATCTGCATGTCTGTGGCAGCTATACTATACTGGCCTCAAACCCCACCTGCTTATTTCAACTTTCTACAAACTGATGTCTCTGTGCCTAGTAATTTTCTCAAATGAAGTACTATTTGCATGTGTTACCCATCAACCATATTTTTTTTTATAAACTGCAGAGCAAATTCTTGATCAGATTGTTTCCTCAATTTCTGTTTGTTTGTTTAAAATTTCTGGAAAATTTGAAATTTTTCACAAAAAAGAACCAATATCTGGATAGACTGCCTCAAGGAAAGAGAACTTCAACAGATAAACAACTTAGAAAAGGAGGTCAGTGCTGTGTTGAAGGGGGTGACTCCAACAAGGGTGTTGAGACAAGCGTGACTGTCACAGGGAGCACTCGTTGGTACTGGACGGGACTCAGAAGTGCTCGTCGAGTGAGGCACTAGTTTTTCATCATGAAAAACATTCTAAACTCTATGGAAAGCAGAAGTAAAAATGTACCCTTGTTTACTATTATAGAAATGTTGGTGGGCACTGTCCTAGGGCATGACTTTGGCTCCTTTGAATTCTGAGCACTTGGGATTACCCCCAAGATGACCTGCATGTGAATGGATCCGCTGCGGAAGGTCAGGTAGGTTGGTAAAGCCTCAAATCTTTAGACAGTTAACCATTTCTGGGAGAGATACTTTTTTCCTTCAGTGGTATACCTGCCTATATATTGTTCGTGTTCCTGTATGTAACCCCACTCACCATCTATGCCTCTGTAAGTAACCCCAAATTAAGCCTATTAGTTCAAGATGCTAAACTTGGGTGGCGTTCTTTCTTTCTTTCTTTTATTGGTGCCCTCTCTGTGGTGACTAGGCACCGCTTTATTTCCTTGGGCAAAGTTCACACACACACAATTAGAAGTAATCTATTTGGAATATTTTCTTCAGTAACACTATAATACTAACTTTTTTTTAATTTGCCATTTTAAGTCATGTATTTAACTGAACAGAGCTGACAAAATGCTAAAGCATCTAATAAACTTGTTCATTTAGTCCACACCTTTTCTAATTCAATGATATCCTTGTGCTAGTGGATAATTGACTGCATGATTCATTATAACATAAGACTCCTTAATTTGAAAGTCTCAGAATACGTGATAATAGTTTGTATAAATACATAAGCTAAATTATCTTGCTAATAGGAAATTTAGATGAAGTTAGACTCTGAATCTATGAGTCAAAGCAATTGAAAGCAACAATTAGAAAATATTAACAGAGGTTATAACTTACAAAAGTGAAGATAAAGTTTCCAGAAACATTCCCATTACAAATTCTTCCCAAACTGTTATTGCTAGGTCAGTGGTTTGAGATAAAAAATTTATTCCCATAATAAATATTAAATCTGTATGAAGGTGAAAAGTGTTGAAGAGTGGGGCTCAGTAATTCTTTGTGACTAAATTGTGAATTCAATCTGGAAAGAAAAATAGCATATAAATCTCTCATAAAAAGACATGTGACATAAGTGTCACATAAGAATGGAACTTATGAGGATATTGACATAAATTCCAAAGAAATGAGTTGTAAATGAAAAATTTATTCAACTGCAAAATCTTAACTTGGAAAATTCTCAGACCAAAAAAATAAATAAGGGAATTTTATACAATACTTGTCCTCACCCAAGTCTAGTCACTTTCCCATCTTCTCTCACCTTATTCTATCCATTCCTTCTTTTGAGCCCTTGTCTTTTCCTTTTCTCCTACACCAACCACATTTCCCTACAATAAGCCTCCTCTGACAGATCCACCTATCTCTCTGTTGCAGTTGGGTCCAGGGGCAGACAAGCCTCTGCATCTTCTAACTGTGTGATGAGAAGAAAGAACACTGGCCAACATTCAAGAGACAGATGCTCATTTAATTTCTCGGAATGGGATGTCTGCCTGGATGAGCAAGTCTCTAAGAGAATGCTGGGTGGGCACATCTCTAAGACAGAATCCTAAGAACAACAACAAAAGTTCTCATTTCAATCATGTGATTCAGAGAATTCTCCAGGTACAAGAAGAGCTATTTTGGAATGCTATCAGGATAACAAACAATAAAAACAAATTAGAACAAAAACTATAGAAAGTCTTTCAAAAGGTACTCAAGACTGACTAGAACCTGAGAGGACATAGGAGTCTTGAAGAAGAACACACTTAAGGGGACACCCAAGAGTAAGATCATCAGAACACGAATTAGAGCAGAGGCTATGAACAGCTCTAATGTATCAAGCCACTAGACAACTTGTGACATTTTCATGAGAGGTATTTCCTAAAGATGTATGATGTCATCAATCTATCAAAGGATGAGTAAAGGCTATTCTCCTGCAAAGTGACCTAAGATTAAGTATAATTCACCAATGCCTCTGTTTAAAGCTTTTCATAGCAGCCACGCCCTCCTCTGTGTCCTTTGTGAACCTTTTTTTGCCTGCCAGTGAGAAATTACATTTTTTTTTTTTTTTGGTTCTTCAAGACAGGGTTTCTCTGTGAAGCTTTGCGCCTTTCCTGGAACTCACTTGGTAGCCCAGGCTGGCCTCGAACTCACAGAGATCCGCCTGGCTCTGCCTCCCGAGTGCTGGGATTAAAGGCGTGCGCCACCACCACCCGGCGAGAAATTACATCTTGATCATTTATTTTCTGGCACTGACATGGGAGTTGACCAGTTAGAGAGCATCCTTGTGCAAGGAGAAAGTGAAGGCATTGCCAGTGGCTCAGTGCCTGACAAACCTATTTCTAGCCTTGGGTTAAGCACTGAGGGCAATAATGGATATTGGAACAGCTCCAGATTCAGTGAAAGACCCTCTTTGAAGGGAGGATGGCAGAAGTAATAAAGCATCATACCTGATGAGTCGCTAAGGCCCCTGGGCACATGTGCACACACATATACATGCATGTGTAGGTACACACACACATTTGCACCAGTAGATACATGTATCTAGCACATGTATAATAAAATTAAAAGACTAATCTTGTCTTATTGTTTACAATATCAGTTAAACATATTTATATTTTTAGCATATATATTATAGAATTGTACTATGTTCTGAGTTAGGAGACAAAAGGGTACAACAATGTTTTAGAAATACAGAATGCTTCAGTGGCAATCATCACGTAAAGACAATAGATTATAGGAGGAGACAATGACAGCAGCCCACTATGCCTAGGTAAGCCAAGAAATGAAGGCCCTGGTATTATTTTCTATGTTTATGAATAAATCACTTCTAATTTTTCCCCAGTTTTATAAAATAATGTTAAGTATTGTATGTTGGGTAGTTTTTCATTACTATAGTAAATGCCTGAGGTCATCAATCAAATGAGACAGAAGGTTTATTTTGACTCAGAGTTTGGGATATATCAGCCAATGATTACTTGGCCCTGATGCTTGAGACCTGTAGTAATACATCATATGGCAGCAAGCACATATGATATATTAAAACTGTTCACTTCATAGGAAGAGAGAGAAGGAAAGAAAGAAGAAGGGACTGAGGACCCACTTTATCCTTCAAGGACACAGTTCCAATGTTTGATGTCTTTTGTCTATGCTCAACCCTGAGAGATTACACCACCTCTCAGAAGTACCTCACCAGAGGCCTTGAGGGCACCTGAGACCAATCCATACATGCCAAAGACGTGTTAGGTTGTTATACAAATTGGTATTAAAGCCATCTAACCTGGCCTAAGCTGGGGTCTGACATTCATGGCCAGGTACATCCACTGTCTTGTTACCTTCTTCAATTTTAGCCATCTTTCCTGAATAACTCTACTCATTTTGAAAAGTATCTGGTGTAGTAGTTTATAGGAAACAAATGGGGTGGGAGAGTAAGCCTGTTGAAACAATGCATGACAATAATCCCAGCACTAGGGGTACAGACAGGAGAGAATGAGGAACTCAAGGCCAACCTGAGCTACATAGCCCAAACCCTGCCTTTTCCAACAAAGAAAGAAAGGAAGAAAGGAAAAGAGGGAGGAGGGGGGATAAAGGGAGGAAGGAAGAGAGGGACAGAGGGAGGGACAGAGGGAGGGAAAGGAAAAATTGGAAAGGAAAATGGAAACCAAAAATGAGACATGGGGGAAAGAAAGAAAGGAGGGATGGAATGAAGGAAGGGAGGAAAGGAAAAATGAAGGAAGTTAGATAAGTTAGAAAGCGAGGGAAGAGAAGGAAGATGACTAGTGGTCGATGTTTGGGGGACTTTCATATCTCAGTTTATGCGCATTTCCATCCAAACTGAGGCAGTGAGTTTTATAGACAGAATGTTCTAACAGTCTCAGGGTAGGAGAGCTTTGTTCCTTCTATCTTTTAGCATAGGATCTGAGAGGTCACTTCCATTCTTATTTTTGACCCTTCCTATAGCTAATGGAATTATAGAAGTCCTGGATTAGCATATCAATATGGCCCTTTTTTTTTTTATCAAATTTGGAGACGATCCATGAAGCTCTTTCTATCAGGAAACTCACATCTATATGTTCTGACAAGTGTTCTCAGTGAGTTCTTTGATGATGTCCTGATCTTTCTTTTCTTTTCTTTCTTTTTTTTTGGCTGTCTCTTTCTGATTATTAAATCTCCTGAAATGATTCTTAAATGTCCATCTCTTTTTTCTCCACTTCTGTGTGCTTTTTGCCTTTTCCTTTTGACCCTTTTGAGACTTACCATTTTTTTCTTATTATCCTACTGGGTTTCTTCAACTGTGTTTTGAAATCCCAAAGTCCCCTTTTCTTTTCCAATATTCCTTTGTGTAACACCATTCACATTTTATTTGAACTATCGTCACTCAACTTCAAATGTGTTAACAATATTTTATGTTAAATCTTTCATTTCCTTGTAAACTTTGTTTTCTCTAAATTGAAGCATTTTGTTTGACAAGTTACCTTCTCCTTTTCCTATCAAATGTCATCCTTGCTCAAATATCCAGTGAGCATTGACTTTCTGCTTGAGGTACAGATAGCACACACACATGCTTTGGCCAAGGCTGTCTTCATGAATGAACATTCAATGAAGTCTTCAGTGAAGACTGATCCAACTGATCTATTTTTATAACAGTTATTATCTTTAAATCTGCCCCATCAATGATGCTGACAGCATCGAACATAGCTTCCAAACATGTGCCTTATAACACCTCACAAATTGCTAAAATGTTAGGAGTGGAAGAGGGAAGAAAGTGAGAGTGAATATAGAGGAGGTGGTAGAGATAAAGACATAGAGATGAAAGAGAAACATAGGAGAGAGAGGCAAGATCATCTTAAAAATTAGAAAAGAAACTTTCTTTTAAACATACTTTCTAAAACATCTTCAGTTTCTGAAACCACATTTTTAAAATCCTGCCCACAATGGGCTTCTAACATGTGCAGTAGAGTGAAAGGGATTCAAGCACTTCAGACTTGATTATTACACTGGTTCTTCCAGCTCAACCATGTCTCTACCTGCTCCTCCTGAGTTATTCAAGAACCCACTGTCCGAAGCATTGGTGTCTGCATGGAGTAGACTCAGTCACTACTAGGAAGTCTTTAATTCAGGCTTGAGAATAATTACCGTGGAGCTATTGAGTGGGTTACCACTTGTCCTGCTTTACAGATTCAAAGTTTAGGGCTTAGGATGTAGTTCACTGGTAGAGTAATTACATCACCAGAAGAGTAATCACTTTGCATAACTGAGGTACTATATTCATGCCCTAGTAAAGGAAGATTAAAAATAGACTTCAAAATTAAAGAAAAATAACTATTTCTCCCATATTTTCTTTTTCCGAGGTATAGGGATTGCAGTTGTCTTTCCTGCTATTACATTGACCTTCTAGAGATCTGCTGGTGAGGTGTTGGGAGGGAATGGTAATGAGGCTACAGTAATAGAAATCAGTTTTTTTGGTGAGCCAGTATAGCTGGTCTTTGAGCTTACAAGTTCTCTAGAGCTTAAAATGTTTGGATCACATGTCAGAGATCCAGAGCAACTCCAAGCAAATCAGAGCTTGAAGTTCAGTGAGAAACCCTGTCTCAAAAAATGAGGTGAGGAGTAATGAAGGGAGACAATCAATGTCTACCTACCTCTAGTCTCCACATACATTTTCTATATGTACCCTACACACACACACACACACACACACACACACACAAACATGCACACACACACAAACATGCACACACACACACTTATATGATTTCTCTTTTCATGTCATACTGTTGTTGTTGTTGTTGTTATTATTATTATTATTATTATTATTATTATTATTATTATCAGCTTTGAAGTTTCATGGTGTGAGTGTTTTAAAGGTAGTAAAAATTTTAATTTATAAAATTCACATTTCTGGGAAATAATTTTTATACATCTGCTAATATGATGCATTGGTAGCTGGAGTGGTGCCTTTGCAATATGATGTCAATCTGCATAAGTATTAATTTCAACAGTTGGAAAAGAAGTAGATAAATCTGAGTCACAATGAGAAATGGTCAGTAAATGCACAGACTTTTTTTCCCCTCTGGCAACATGAAAATAATTTGTAATTAACAGTATCGTTAATAATTACAACTTATTTTTATCAGTTGTTTGTGATTTTATTTAACTAACTATAGACAATTTTATAATAAGATTTAACAATTCCTGTGCATTTAGCTAAGATTCTACTATATCTTAGGCTTTCTCAGTGGTTATTGAAGGAAATGAAGGCATGAATGTAATCAGGATAGAAAAAAAGGGTAGGATGGCATAACAATTTCTGTACCTCATAGAAAAGAGAATTGAAATGCACGACTTCTAATCCTGAAAGAAGGGGGAGATAAATTGAGAAGAAGATTGACAGGATTGAAATCATCAGACAAATACATTTTGGATGTTATTTGCCGGGAAAAACAAGTCTTAGGAATGGTGATGTTAGTTAGTTTGGATGGGAAAGTAAAGAGACCAGGTTCCAAACTATTTTGGGATTCTGAGAGTGACCACTACATAGGTATCCCCACTTGCAGCCAGAAAAGCTAAATAAACAAACAGTAGCATGATATAGGTGAATAAAAGCAGAGTGTTATTTCTTAAATTTCTAGTATGAATCAGAGCTGTGTGTGATACATAGAACTGTCATGCAAAGGGAAGATAATCTTGTTTCAGAGGCTGACTGGTGGAGATCCTAACCCTGTCTCAGGGTGCAGGACATGGCTGGGACCTATGAAGAACCGGCAGTTTTCATGATTGAAACCTCATCTGGCAGAGAGAAGCATTGGGTGCTCACCCAACAACTGAGTGGAAAATTTCATCAGTGTTCATCTTGACAGATACAAGCACAGGTGATTTAGAGAGCTAAGATGATGATAGGAAATAGATTCAAGATGAAAAAAAAAATGAACCTACAATGTATCTGAGATTTGTAATGGAATCTACTGGACTTATAGAGCAATGTCAGGTAACAATAAATTTATTCAATTGTTTTTTTTAAATAGCAATGCTTTCCACTGTATTCTTTAGAAGAAACAAAGAATGACTCAAAATATTAATAACTATGAAAAGAAATGTTTAAAATACAGAGTTAAAACTAATTGAACTATTCACAAGCACTGTAAGAAGTTTCAAGATGGAGCAAGGATACCTGTAAATTCTCACTTTATTCCTTCCTGTTTTCTACCCACCTATACAAAACATGATATAAACAGAACCAATAGCGGTCATCACCAGTCCCAAAGCAGAGAGCCTTCACACTCAGAAAAGATAGAAAGATGGACTGAGAGAACTGGTTTACCACACCAAGAGCTGCCTTCTGAAAATGTGAAAGATGTGATGTGGAGCTTGACTTCAAAATATGAGAATTACAGGACTGTATACCCACAAAAATGTGTACATGTTAAAATCCACCTGTGTACCCTAAAAGTCTTCCCCATAAGACAACAATACAGACAAAACTAAATTTCATTGACAAAAATAATTTCTTAGTTGTTAAAAATATTTTACCTAACTACATTTTTTTCATCCTTTCTACTGATTTAAGGAATGATCACACAGTTCAAACATCACTAGAGCTTCTTGCATTTGGAAGAGAAACCAATGCTGAAATGGTACAAACTCATGAAGCAGAATTATCACATGAAGTGAAATTTACTGTGAAAGTACTGGCAGGTCTTTGAATGAGTGAAACATCTGTCGTTATGTAAAAGTCCATTTCAAAAAGGATTAATTTATTCAATCAGAATAAACTAGTTGGTCCTATGTAACTTTTGTCCTTTGGTTCTGTTGTACTTTAAGTCTGGACACTGTATTATTTATATTTGTTTCATGGTTAAATATCAATAAAACATCAATAACTAAGTTATATGTCCAGGTAAGAGAAAACTGGCCTGATCTCTCTGAAAATATCAGATCTCTTAGAGAAACATGTTTTTTTTTCTTTATTTCCAAACAAGAGGGTTGTTGTTTCAAAGTGTCTAGGTCAAGAAGGTAGTACTATATGCATTCTAAAATATGGATATAAGAATCCACAAAGAAAAAAGTGCATGCAGTCTAAAGTAACTACCCTTTGCTTCTCATGGCTTTATGGAAATCTATAAATAGTGCAAGATTTAGGTTATTCCTTTACACAAATTCCTAGCATTTGAAGATTGGTTCTGAAATGGTATTTTGCGTTACTGTTTGTTAAATATAGCCTATTTTCCCTTTTTAACACTGATGGCAGAATATGTAGACACTGGGTAAATGATTGCAGGAATTTGGAAGAGAGTTAGAGTGTGTAGGTAAAGATGGTGTAACAAAACACATGAGATTTTCTTAAGAGAAAATATAACCATGAGCAATACTCATTCTCTCTCTCTCTCTCTCTCTCTCTCTCTCTCTCTCTCTCTCTCTCTCTCTGTGTGTGTGTGTGTGTGTGTGTGTGTGTGTGTGTGTGTGTGATGTTTGTGATGTGGATGTGTTTGTATGTGCTTGTGCCGTGGCGTGCATGTAGAGGTCAGAAGACAACTTGAGAGTCAGTTCTTTCTTTCAATAGTGTGGGTCCTGGGACTCAAACTCAGATCATGCAACTTGGCACTAAGTCCCTTTACCCACTGAGCCACATTGGCATCCCTGTATCATTCACTTGGAAACTAACCATATTTTAATTAATGGTTTCACCACAAATGGAATTAAAGATCAAGTTTATAAGTGCATTAAAATACTGAGTTTTCATATTTTGGTTACTCATATTTAATTCCTCAAAATAATTGAAAGCACTATTCCTCTTTCTTAAAATCAACTTTTTTTTTTCAGAATCCACACTTTGAATTAATTTACTAGGAATTAAAGGCACGGCAACAAACACAGGGAAGACAATAGCTGCATTTTGAGTTCTACTCTGACCTTTTTCTTTCAAAACAGTAACTCTCCAAAATTGTTGAAAGGTTAACTAATCTTTTAAAAGGTCACCTGTCTTTAAACTAGCTACAGTATATAAATGCTTTTCTCCTGTCCTCCAGCCATTCATCAATAACTCATTAAAATCACACTGTTTCTTTCTGCAAGTTTTTTGCTTTCTTGTAAAGCTGTTTCCTCTTAGTCAATATAACATTTAACATATGTCATAATTTACAAAATATGATTATATGAAACTATGTAGTGCTGTTCAGGTAATTAAGACTGCTTTGAATATAGTATACACCAGGAAGTATTGCAGTTGTAAGAAAAGGTTTCGTATTTTATCATAAGTGTAGGCGTTCTCATAGTTTTGAATCAATTATGTGTTTGCATCTAAAGATGCCACCATAATGGCTGGTGAGACCCATGAAAGAACATGCTGGTTCTTGAGTACTGTTGAGGTCAATACAAATATTTCTCAGACTATTTTTTTTTCTAACTCACTTGAGAGCTGGCACCTCTTTCCTAATCCTCTAAATGTCAAATATAAATTAATATGAAAATCCATCCTCAGATTTACAATTGGATTTTTAATATGATCAAACACCATTAAAAGTTTAATAGGTTGACTAAAGAGACTGAAAAAGATAAAGGGGGGCTATTGTTTGCAGAATCTAAAATAATGACTCAAAATTACCTTCTCTGCTTGGAACTTTATCCAGAACATATTTTTTTTGCTCTTGTTACTCCAGAGGAAATACAAATATTTTTGCATAATATTTGTTTATTGCTTAAAAAGGAATCTCATTAAAGCTCACTAAAATGCACTATTCATTACCCACTAAGTAATTAAGATGCAGTGTACCATTATACTGAGAGAGACAAGAATATGCTTATTGAAAAAAGAAAGAAAGAAAGAAAAGCTTCTTGCAGATAGTAACACTTTGTCCACCCTCCAGATGAACAATTGTGGTTGATTACAGAAGCATAGGGACAGTTTATGAATCCACTTTGACCTTATTTTTGTCATTTATTAAATTCATGTTTTTAAAACTGTAGGTTTGACATTCTTCCATCTTTGAGCCAACATGAGAGTACAAAATAGAAAATGCATTAGTAAATACTAGTATGTCACACAGTAGAACCCAGAATTGCTTTATGTGAATTGTGTCTCAATTACGTTTATTTTGTGTTCCTATATATGTATTTATATACACGAGGTTACAATGGAAATTTTGTTTCTTACAAAAGACTCCTTTCAAGAACTGGACAACACTCCATTATAATATAAAGTGGAGCAGTCTGCAAGCATCAGTAGGATAATGTCTGATTTTCACAAATACACATTATTTTCACCTTTTTATTATTATTTTTACTGAAAGCTTTAGCAGCCATTGTTGTGGAGATATAAATAGTCGTGTTCATTTGAAAGAAAAGGCAGAGTTGCCACTATAGATATAGGAAAAAATCGAGATTAAAAAAAAACCAAAAATTATAGGAAACTGTGTTTCCACAATGGCATTAAAATATAAAACTTCCCTCATTACAATATATAGCTTAAACTTACTCATTAGATAAACACATACAATATATTGTATAGGAAAATCATTTAGTGTTGAGCCTCTGTTTTTCTATTTACTCAATGGTTTTAAGTGGAATTTCTGTAGTATTTTTTAAATATATGCTCTTAGTCATCCAACTAAAAGAAAGATGGAAGTGACAGATTTTTTGTATTGCTGCTTACATTTTCATCTTTTAAATATTTAAAACAACCATAGAGTACTTATTGGAGTCCTTAATATCATACTTGTATCCTCTCCTAGTGTTGAGTCTTAGTGAAAATTCACTGGGTTCTCTTTTCTTCACTGGACACATCTCTGAAGTTGAAATTCATTCTTTTCCAGTGACACATATCTCACAATGAATTGTGGCACAAGAAAGTAATGGTATGCTATATACACAAAACTCTCAAACTATATTCATATAATTTTAAAATTCTAATACAATACCATTCCTGTAAAATCATAGATGTTAAAGAAGTAAATATTTCCAGTCTCTCTTCTTAATCCTCCTCAAATGAAAGTCAATGTGGGTTAACACCTACCTTTCTAAGAAAATGATTCATGTGTGGTACCAACACAAATATTATTTCACTATGGGTATTTTAACTTTATGTGAACAGAATCATGATGCATTTGTTAATTTTCTAGTTGGTGTGAATAAACACTTGACAAAGCAGCTTGAGAATAGAAAGTTTGTTTGTTTGTTTGGTTTTTGTCTGATTATTTTTGATTCTCTGTGAGCTTCCATTATTCACAATAGAGAAGATATGGTGGGAGAAGCTAGAAGAGCTGGATCAGATTGTTCCTACCAATAGGAGGCAGAGAAATGATTGCTGGTACTAAGCTGGCTTCTTCCTTTTTCCCATTTTATTAAATCTGAGATCACAGGCCACAGATGACATGATCCATATGCAGGATGCATCTTCCTTCTTCAACTAGATGTTCCGGATAATACCCTCAAGGGCGTGACCAAAGGTATATCTCCTAGGTAATTTTAAATGCTCCAATAAAGTCTAACCATGACAAATATTATACCCAGTCTAGACTTGTTTAGAGTAGACAGTATGTAGCTGGAGTTTTTTGGTCCTGCCTGGCCCACGGTCAGGACAAATCTCTCTCACCCACCAGTCCTGCAGCTGCTCAGACCCAACCAAGTAAACACACAGAGACTTATATTACTTACAAACTGTATGGTCATGGCAGGCTTCTTGTTGTCTAGTTCTTATATCTTAAATTAACCCATTTCTATTAAACTATAAGTTGCCACATGGCTCTTGGCTTACCAGTACCTTACCTCTCTCTTGTCATGGCTGTGGCTGGCAGCGTCT
Source organism: Peromyscus nudipes (assembly GCA_902168325.1). Taxonomy (NCBI): domain Eukaryota; kingdom Metazoa; phylum Chordata; class Mammalia; order Rodentia; family Cricetidae; genus Peromyscus; species Peromyscus nudipes. Next base: position 28,691 of record CABHPH010122222.1, on the reverse strand, counting down.
CTCTGTCTCCGCCTTCCACTTCCCAGAATTCTCCTCTCTCCTGGTCTTTCCTATACTTCCTGCCTGACTACTGGCCAATCAGTGTTTTATCTATTAACCAATCAGAGCAACACATTTAACATACAGAACATCCCACAGCGACAGTATGCTTCCTTATAAATCTATTTCCTAAATAGAGCATTCTGTCCTCTGTTGCTATGTTTTTGAGTTAACAAAAATTCAACACACCTTCCTCTTTTCTTCTACTTTTCATGAAGAATAACTCTTGTCTGACAGCTAAATCAATGTCAGAAAATATATTTTTTTCTCAGGTTATCACACACTATGTATCTGGTGACAAACTATAGGGAGAGGATGCTGTCTGACAGACTTAACCAGAAAAAAACAGTGAAGGGCACATTTCTCTGTAGCCTTGAAGACTGGGAATCTAAGTCAGCAGTAAATGGCAGACCTATCCAGTCCACATTATAATGACATACTGCATCCCTCTGGAGGAAAGCAGGCCATGCTTACTGCCCATTGTTAGGGTTGAAGATTCTTCAACCTCAGTCTTTCTCTTCTGCAGGATAATCCTGTTATCTTCCCTTTTCATGGTGTACTGTTAAAAGTAGGGTTGACAATATGTCCAGACTGTTCATGTAGATCTCATCCATTTCTCCGTCATTGGGCAATCCCCGTGTCTTTCTTGGGGTCCTGTTTTCCAGGTAGCCTCCCTGGTGTTGTGATTGGCCATCCAGTCATCCTTGTTCCACAACTAGTATTCTCCTATGAGTGGGTACATACCATGTTTGTCTTTCTGAGTCTGGGTTACCTCACTCAGGAGGATTTTTTCTAGATCCCTCCATTTGCCTGCAAATCTCATGATGTCATTGTTTTTCTCTGCTGGATAGTATTCCATTGTATATATGTACCACAGTTTATTTATCCATTCTTCAGTTGAAGGGCATCTAGGTTGTTTCCAGGTTCTGGCTATTACAAACAATGCTGATATGAACATAGCTGAGCAAGTGCCCTTGTGGTATGATTGAGCATTCCTTGGGTATATGCCCAAGGGTGGTATAGCTGGATCTTGGGGGAGATTGATTCCCAATTTTCTAAGAATGCGCCATATTGATTTCCACAGTGGCTATACCAGCTTGCATTCCCACCAGCAGTGGAGGAGATATTCTGGCTATGGACTATAGCTATTGATGATAAATCAGGAACTGCAATGGACTTAGAAGATGGCTCAACAAATAAGAGTGTTTGCTGCTTGGGCAGAGGACCAGAGTTACATTACCAGCACACACTATGAGTGTCTCACTACCACCTGAAGCCATAGATCCCGAGGACCCATACTCACATGTACAGACTCCAACACAGAAAGCCATATTCATAGCAAAAATAAAATAAAAGATTTTAAAGTGAATTTATTAAAAAAGTTTTTTCATACAACATATTTTATCTATACAACTTTCCAATGAACATTCCATATTCTGAATATGATGGGAGCCTCTTAACTACCTCCTATGTGATTTTCAATATTTACACTGTTAATATATAAAATCTCAAGCTCAGTGCTGTTTCTTTGTTGGCACAGAGGCTGCGCTATAACCTACCACTGTTTCAGACGGCACCTATGTGTCCACAATTACTGGCCTGCTTCTTAGGCAGTGGCCCAACCGCTCAGGCACCAGCTATGTTGCTGTCACCAAACCCAGCTTTTAATTAAACCTCTATCATTCTATTTATCAATAAGCCTCAGCAGTCAAATGCTCAGGTGAAAACCTAGCTCAGAGGGGTCGAGTAGCAACGAGCTGATCTTCTCTTTTTTCCAGGGTCTCTGAAAGAGAGCTTACTTATGCTCCACCAAAACAAAAATAATCCACACAAAGTCTTCCCTACTACTTCCTGTGCATCTCTCTTTTGTCTTAGAGACACCCTTTGACTCTCTATGATTACTTTCTGTCAACTAGTTGTTAACTCAGCATTCTAAATCAAGGTTGATTTTATTCAATTAATGCAAACACAAACTCAGAGTTCACAGTGTAATTAAATATCCTGCCACAGCTCAGATTTCTGTAAAATAATCCTAAAACTTCAAATACCTATTCTGTTCTTTTTTGAGTGTGAGTCAAATATCACTTCAGGAAAATACGATCACTATACTCATTCAAGACTGGACAAAAATAACAGAAACAATTGGTTTGTATTCTTAAAAGGTTTTCATTTTCCAGATATTTGTTAGAATGTAAGGATCATATAACTCCTCAAACCTACTAGACTTAGCCATTATCTATACCATCAAACGATTCTTCTAAACCTATTTTTTTACGTTGAGGCATCACCAGAAGCAATGCTCCATCTGACATAAGTCCTAAAAACATATTCAAAAGATTATTTAGAAAGCAATATATTTCACAGCAAAATGGAGTTGAAAGTTTAATATAAGCCTAATTTTATAATGAAATATTCATCATATATACTACCAATACCTTATAATTATTAGTGGTACATTCCTATCAATTTAAAACGGTTTTTTTTATTTGAGATTAAGATAAAGCTCAAAAATAATATTTGTTATTAGGATGATGAGATCCTGTTCTCTGTTCCTAACAGCATCAAAATTAAAGAAAATTATGCATCATTATTGTTAAATGCACCCTTGCTAATAAGAGAAAGCAAACAGCCCTTGATGTTGAAAAATAATGAAATGCAGCTAAAACTATTTAAGAAACTAGTTATTATCAGCACTGAAAAATTAAATAATGATTATCAATACTCTATACAAATAATTAAAATATTCTCCAAGTAATATAATCATGTAACTAAAAAAAATATGCAAGCAACTCTAATTTGTAGTTTAACAATCAACTCTACTGTAGCTGGAAAATTTCTCTCCAGCTCCCTCTAAGTCCTGCCAGTCCCAGAACCCACTTATAAAATAAACACACAGACTCTTACATTATTTAAACTGCTTGGCCATTAGCTCAGGCCTATCATTGTCTAGCTCTTACTCTTATATTTAGCCCATTTCTATTAATCTCTACTTTGCCACGTGGCTCGTGGCTTACCGGTACTTTACATCTTCCTTGTCCTGGCGGTCTCCTCTATCCTTCCTCCTTCCTCAATTCTCCTCTCTGTTAGTCCCGCCTATACTTCCTGTCTGGCTATTGGCCAATCAGTGTTTATTTACATATAGCAATATCCACAGCACTCTACCTTAAAAATTAAAAAACAAATCAAGTGGTTGCAGTATCAAAATAATGATTAGCAGATGTGTGTATTGTATGTGTTTGTGTGGGGTGTGTATGAGGAAAATCTGATGAGTGTTTATAGTCAATGTGATTAAGACTTAAGACTTTATCTTACCTATAGAGTTCATAGAGTATTAGAACACAAATTTTTTTTAAAAATCATAATAAAATTTCACAGAAAAATCTATAAAAATTATCAAATTTATTAGTGTGCTTGTCTTATTTTTGTTTAGTTGAAAATGCTTTTTATCTCACATACTATATCTTGATTACAGTTTCAGATTCTCATCTCTCTACTCCTCCAAGCTTTTCCCCACCTCCATTCCTATCTGGATCCACTCTCTTTCATTGTCTCATTTTAGAACAAACAGGCTTCTAAAGGATAATAATAAAATAAAACATAACATAATAAAATAAATTTTAATAAGATAAAACAAAAAATAATACATCAAAGTCAGATAAATCAAACAAGCAAAAGAAAAAGAGCCCAAGAATAGGTACAAGAATCTGAAACCCATCTGTTTGCACACTCAGGAATCCAAGAAACACACAAAACTATAATGTATATGCAGAGGACCTCTTGCAGACCCATGAATGTTTCTGTGCAAGCTGTTTCAATCAGTATGAGTACATATAAGCTCTGATCTTATTGATTTAGAGGCCCTGTTTTCTTGGTCTATCTCCTCTGGCTCTTACACTTTTTCTATTACCTCTTCCATGAGGTTCCTTAAGCTCTGAAAGAGGGATTTTATGGAGAAATCCCATTTCAGGCTGAGTGTTCCAAGGTTTCTCATTCTCTGCATAATGTCTTGCTATAGATCTTTGTGTTTGTTCCCATCTACTGCTGGAGGAAGTTTCCCTAATATTGGCTGAACAAAACCAGCAGATCAATAGGAGTTATTTCATTGCTACTTTTTGTTTCTTTGTCTGTTTATTGGGAAGAATATTATTTGATTTTAACCTAAGTGACTATCTAGTTCTCTTGTTCTTAGTCAACGAAGCAGTGTAAAGTATGGGTTCGATCTTGTGGAGTATGCATAACATGCCACCAGAGGCTTTACATTTCTTGCTGGAAGGACAGCATTGTAGAACAAAGTGTTTGTGATTGGGTTGATGTTTACATTTCCCTTTGGGTGGCAGAATACATTCCTGTACCAAAGACCCTAGAATGCAGGGGTGAATTTCTATGTAAGCAAGAGCTTGACTTCATGTTCAATGAGTTATGTAGATGATGTCATCAGCCATGGAGCCTTGATGTCAGTTTGTGGAAAGCAACCAGTATAGCCTTGACAACAGCCTGCGTTGTTTGGTGATTCCCACGGGACCACTTTGACCAACAACTCAGTTATATATAACCCAGTCCTCATATAGGAAGTTTCATTTGTGACAGGAGATGGCCAGTTGGAATGCTGTCTCCCCATTATTTTTGTGATTTCATTTAGATCACCTTCATATAAACATATATATGTTTCTAATGCATCAGGCTTCCATACTACCCATCAAATGGTGCTTAATTTTAGCTCTCTCTCCTTGTATTCACTCCCTTGTCTCTTCTCTTTTCCCTTCCTACTTGATCCTCCCATTTCAGCTCTCATATTCATCCATAACTATTGTACATTCAATTCCTAATGAGATCTATCTGTCCCTTCTAATCTCTTACTCTACACCTAATCTCTGTTGTTCTATAGATTGTAGCTTGTTATCCACATATATGCAAATACACACCTTATTTCTCTTTCTGGGTCTGGGATACCTCACTCATGATGTTTTTTTTCTAGTTCCATCTATTTCCTTATGAATCTCATGATTTCATTTTTTGTAAATGGCTGAGTACTCCATTGTGTAAATGTGCCACATTATTCTTTATCTGTTCTTCTGTTTAGGGACATCTTGATTGTTTCCAATTTCTGGCTATTATGAATACAGCAGCAGTGATGATGTTTGAGAAAGTGGGAGGCTGAAGTGACCTTCGTATACCTCAGTATATGCTCAAGAGTAGCATAGCTGGATCTTGAGATGTATTGAGTCCCATCTTCCTGAGGAATAGCTACAATGATTTCCATAGTGGCTATACAAGTTTGCAGTCCTACCAGCCATGGATGAGTGCTTCCGTTGCTCCACATCTTCAACAGCCTGAGCTGCCACTTGTTTGTTGACCTTGGGCATTCTAACGGCTCTAAGATGATATCTCACAGTAGTTTTCCCTGATCAGAGATACCTGTGGGTCTCCAGGAAGTGGGTTGTGCACTTTGGGTCTGAGATAAAGCAATGAGTAGAAGAAGGAAATTTAGGAGGGGATGATCTTTGTGATCCACTGAAGATAGGCAGAGGAGTCAAAGGTGGCTGCAGTAGTTTGCTGCAGAGCTGGGGATGAGACAAGGACATTGGATTTGGAGGAGCTGGGGGAGAAACAAAGATCTACATCAGTCTACCTGATTCCTTCTGGGAGTGACCTTTGTGTTCCAAGGAAATGCCTACTGGGGTTGAGGGCTGGAATAAAACAATGACTAAGGGAGGAAATTTTGAAGATCTACAGTTAGCATACCTACTTCCCTGAGTGAAATCATGAATGTGTATATTAAGTGTTTATTTGTGCTTCATTGCTTACCAAAGGGAAATGTTTTCCAGGTTTCAGTCAAACTTGGGTGTGGACAAAATCCTTTCTCCAAGTCAAGTCCTAATAAGAGATAACTGTTTCACCAATAAAAATTATACTTAGTTTGAATTTATGTATTTTATAAATGTCATATACAAGATGCAAACTGTATAATGGTTATTATTAAAATTGTTTAAGTTGATAATTATATTTGTATCATGATAATTACAATCTTGTGAGAGAGACAGAAAAGAAAGGAAGTCAACACGTTGGTTACAGCTAAGAGAGATAATCTAAAGTGTAGAAGTGAATCAAACTTCAGGGATATAGGTGTGCTATAGTCAAGAAGTTCAATGTACCCAAAGGAAAGCTGTGTAGCACACACACACACACACACACACACACACACACACACACACACACAATTGTCTCCTTATGGCTTTTTCACTATTACATAGAGTTCTTCATGAAGACTTAGTCCATAGAATTTAAGGGTAAAAAATAAAAACTGGTGGAGCTAGGGGAACTCTCCTCCACTGCTGGTGGGAATGCAGACTTGTACAACCACTTTGGAAATCAATATGGTGCTTTCTTAGAAAATTGGGAATCAATCTCCCCCAAGATTCAGCTATACCACTCTTGGGCATATACCCAAGGAATGCTCAATCATATCACAAGAGCACTTGCTCAGCTATGTTCATATCAGCATTATTTGTAATAGCCAGGACCTGGAAACAACCTAGATGCCCTTCAACTGAAGAATGGATAAATAAAATGTGGACATATACACAATGGAATACTACTCAGCAGAGAAAAACAATGACATCATGAGGTTTGCAGGCAAATGGATGGATCTAGAAAAAAAATCATTCTGAGTGAGGTAACCCAGATGCAGAAAGACAAACATGGTATGTACTCACTCATAGGAGGATACTAGATGTAAAGCAGGGATGACTGGACTGCTACTCATAACTCCAGGGAGGCTACCTAGAGAGCAGGATAGCGGGAAAGACACAGCGATCGTCCAATGACAGAGAAATGGATGAGATCTACATGGACAACCTGGACATGAGTGGGGGTAATGAAGGGCAAGGGTGGAGGGAAAGAGAGCTTGGGAGAGCGGGAGATCCCAGCTGAATCAAGAACAGAGGGGGAGAACAAGGAATAAGAGATCACGGTAAATGGAGACCACATGAGAATAGGAAGAAGCAGGGTGCTAGAGAGGTCCACAGAAATCCACAAGGATACCCCCACAACAGACTAATGGCAATGGTCGAGAGACAGCCTGAGCTGACCTACTCTGGTGATAAGATGGCCAAACACCCTAATTGTTGTGCTAGAAACCTCATCCAATGACTGAGGGAACTGGATGCAGAGATCCACAGCCAGGCCCCAGGTAGAGCTCCAGGAGTCCAATTGGTGAGAAAGAGGAGGGTTTGTATGATCGAGAATTGTTGAGACTAAGGTTGGAAAAAGCACAGGGACAAATAGCCAAAAGAATGGAAACACATGAGCTATGAACCAATGGCTGAGGAGCCCCCAACTGCATCAGGCCCTCTGGATAAGTGAGACAGTTGATTAGCTTGATCTGTTTGGGAGGCATCCAGGCAGTGGGACCAGGACCTGTACTCAGTGCATGTGCTGGCTGTTTGAAACCTGGGGCTTATACAGGGACACTTGGCTCAGCCTGGGAGGAGGGGACTGGACCTGCCTGGACTGAATCTACCAAGTTGAACTCAATACTCAGGGGAGTCTTTACCATGGAGGAGATGGGAATGGGGGGTAGGCTGGGGGGAAATGGGGCAGGAGGGGAAATCCGTGGCTGATATGTAAAATTAAATTAAATTATAAAATAAAATTTAAAAAATGATTCAAATTAAAAAAATTAAAAATAAAAAATAAAAACTGGGAGAAGGTAATGATTTTTCTTGAGTATATGAATGTTTCTGGTAGCATGTTGGATATAAAATGTTATAGAAACACAACTAAGATAACAAGTATTTTAAATAATGTTCTCCTACTGAACATTATTTTTTGAAATGACATTGGAGGAGGATGCTTCTTCTAGGAAACATGGCAGTTTTCACTGGCAATACTGGTATGAAATCTCATCTAAATGAAATCATCTACAGTGTCTCTTGTTTAGTAGCTAATTCTGTGATCAGTCCAAAAAGCCAAAGACTATTGAGATTATTTTCATTAATAGCTATGTAGAAGAGAAGGGAGAAAGATTGTAAGAGCTAGAGGGGATAGATTACAGAAAGGAAACTGTCTTTCAAACCCAACAGAACTAACACACTTATGAACTCCCAGGGACTGTGGCAGCATGAACAGGGCTTGCACAGGCTCAAGCCAGATGGAGTCCCCAGTGTTAAGATGGGGAAGTTAACATGGGTACTCAGTGGTAGCCAAGAATTTATCTTCAATCAATGCCACTTGTAAAGAAAATTTAGTTTTCTCCAGTGGCATCTCACTGGTTATGTAAACCATACTTAAGTCTAGTCCCATGCCTACCAGTAGACTTCCAACTCAAAATGAACTCAATAGTAATTTGTAGACTTTTTGTCTCATATTGGTTAGTTTGGGCATTTTTGTTTATTGTTCTTTTGCTTGTATTTTATGGTTTCTGATTTTGTCTTGATTGTGCTTTTTGTTTGTGTGTGGATATGTGTCTCTATATGTATTTCCTATGCTTTTTCTTTTCTTTCCTTTTATTTTTAAATTTTGGTTTGGTTGCCTTTTTGTTTCTTTTCTAAACATAGAGAAAGAAGTGGATTTAGATGAGTTAGGAAGTGGGGAGAATTTGGGAAGGCAATGAGGAGAGAAAATCATGATCAGAATATTTTTTATGAAACATTTTTCAATATAAATGAATTATAAATTATGCAAAGAAAACACGGCATGTGTTTAGTGAACTTAGTGAATATGTTCCTAATGAAATGGCTACCAAAGACACTGAAATGTAGAGCAGAAAGAGAGCAGAAGAAATAGGGACAAGTTTGTAAACTTGAAGTCACAATAATGCTCTGTGGACTGTTCTCTAAGAAGCACTAAGAAATGTATGTTTCTCCCCAGGAGGGCATGACTCTCTGCTTCCCTTAGCAAAGAGGAGAGTTACAAATCCTGTGATTTATGATTCATGAAGAGCTGTAGAATATTTTAGATTTTAAAAAATTTAATACAATACCCATTTTTCCCTTGAGTTGTTCACATTGTTCATAATTGTAAATGACATAGGTATAGAAAATATACAAACCTTCTAGAAAAATTAAAAAAACTAAAACTGGCAAAGTGATTATGGAAAAATACTACCTATTTATTTCTAAGACCCTGGGTTCAATCCCTAGTCCTAATACACACACACACACACACACGTATGCAAACAGGCACAAGCATGTGCACACACACACATACACACAAAGATGAGCTCAACTACTAATAGCAAGAATATGAGCAATTTGAATTCTCATATGCGTAAAGGTAAAGTCTTTCTTTGTCTTCTTAAGCTGAATTTCTATTATACAACATATTTTGACCACAGAACATCAGGGACTAAAGCTCTGTAATGACCAGTTACCAAGCTGAGCATCTCTGCTTAAGAAAATTCAAAAGTTTACAAAACTTGGAACAATCAAGAGTATAGGGTTGGGCTATGTTCCGCTTTAGAAAAATCCGATCTTGACAGAAAATTTGAAGAAAATGTAATATAGATAAGGGTGCTCTGTCCACATTTGTGAGTCATTTGTTGGAAATAATATTTCCCATAACTCTAGAGATGCCTTTTCCCAATAAGTTTATAAGGGTGGTGCTCTGGAGATGTGAAGCATATGTATTCCAGATGATCAGAAGAATTGTTCCTGTGCTGGCTCATGTGTCTAAACACTAACCATTTAATCTTGGGTCCTTATATAGAGAACCATATGCCAGCACTTTATTTGAGTTAAAGTGCCACTTTTTAAAAATTACAACATAATTGTGTCTTTTCTAAGATTTTGAGCAGACCACCATGATAAATAAGAGCCACATCATGTGTAATAGCTGCTGTTATGATAGATAAATTTATTTCTTTATACTCTTACAGAATTTTTTAAAATACATGTTCAAATATCAGTATTCAAGTATCAATAGCATAGATATTATTCCCTTAATTCCCATAAAAGTATTATGAATTAAGAATTCACAAAAGAAGGGGCTAGAAAGATGGCCCAGTAGCTCAGAGACCTGACTGCTCTTCCAGAGGGTGCAGGTTTTATTATCAGCACCTACATGGTGTCCAACAACCATATGTAACTTCTGGGAGGTCAGACATCCTCTTCTAAACTCTTTGGGCACTGAACAGGTACATGGTGTCCAGACACACATGCAAGCAAAACAATCAAACACATAAAATATGACAAAGAAATAAATGAAATAGAATTTACAAAAGAAATAAAATGAGTAGTTTCCAAAACGAATGAAGGAATATTATATTTCTCTCTTACTGTATGCAAGCAAAGCAATTGTGTGAAATGTTGGAATAAAATAATTATGAACAATTGGTGATGATTGCCAAACATAGAACAGGAAGTACCAATAGAGAAAATATAAACTGAAACATATTCTTCTGTTGTATGATACTTCAAGATAGTAAATACATTTTTGATTAGTTAACTAATAAAGTAACTTCATTTTCTGTAGATGTATTATTGTATTTTCCCACCAAATGATTTTCTAAATAAATGGATATCTTAATGAAATTATCAAAACATCATGCTCCATTAGAAAACTTAAAATACACATGTGAATTAGTTTCATAAAGCATGCTGTTCATTCTGAAAATTAAACCACTGCCTAGTAGATGTAAATCTTCAGTGGTGCATTAACTCCTAAATGATAATATCCCTTGTAATCTATTGCACTCTGGCAAGAATGAGTGACACTCACCAGCATTCCATTCTGTGGGTACCTACTGGAGAAAACCTTTGTATCTTTTTCAGAATCCACCACCAGAGCACAGGAAACTTCACATTTGATATTAACTACTAAGTAAAGTCACCAAATGTAAGCTAAGTGTTCATATTCAGCATCATCAGTTTTTCAAAATAAAGGAGTTAATTGCAACCTTTGTGGCCAAGCTTCTACAGACTGAAAATATTGAATGTTTTTGTAGCTGAAAAACTATCTACTAACTCTCAAGTACTCATTGATCCTTATTCCTTCTATTAATTATTTTTTCAGGAAATTGATACAAAGTATTAGGAAAGTGCCAAATCATATGCCTGTTCTAAGAACGTCCTTATTCATATTTCAAAACACAGATACTGGGATATTTAAAAGTCATTAAATAGTATTTTCTGAAACCCTGCAGTAACTTGGCCCAGTATTCCATGTTCCACATTGCCTCCATATTGTACTTCTTGAACACTCAACTCAGACACAGAGGTGAAAGAGAATTTCCAAATAAGAAAGTTTAAAAAATACATTTATTCAATTTCATTTAACAACTGCTTAAAGAATCCACTTATTTATTTTATATATTAATAAGGATTTATTTTATTGCAGTGCAATGAATATTACAAATTAATTCATGATTTTAAAGAAGTGAATACCTTATTTCACCTTTATTCTAAGACTCAATTAAATGATGCAATGAACTTTTTGTTTCTTTGATTTTTCTTACCTTGACCTACCTTTGGCTTTCTTTGTTTCTCCATATGCTCCCTCTGTTTTGCAAACAGCCTATATCTTCTTGCTGGGGATGGCACACATCCGATGACCTTGCATTTATTATCCTTATTTTGAGGCAATGGGACACTTTGAATCATAACCTTCATTTCAAGTCTAGGTTCAAGGAATGATTATTCCACCTTGGTCAGAGTTGCTGAGACAGAAAGTATCTAAAAGAAATAAGACAAAGTTGACATGAGAGAGAGAGAGAGAGAGAGAGAGAGAGAGAGAGAGAGAGAGAGAG
>CABHPH010122222.1:6577-16899 GCA_902168325.1 Peromyscus nudipes | reverse complement strand
GAGAGAGAGAGAGAGAGAGAGAGAGAGAGAGAGAGAGAGAGAGAGAGCTTTAAACAGAGCCAGGATTATAACTATCTAACAGCTAAAAAGAGCAACTCTAGGTCTTATAAATCAGCAAGTTAAATGGTGTTTTGTTTTACTATGTATTTTCTCTTTTAAATTTTTTGTCATGGATTATAAGAAAGTTAATGAGCACTCTCATAGCCGAGGGAGCAAACGTTAACTATTTTAGAGAAAATGTCAGCTAGTCACTGAATGCATTAGTCTTTCTATGTTGTTCACAGAAGCTTTTCAGAGTCAGTTTTTACATAAGTGACTAATGTCTGAAATAAAATCAACCTCATTAATATACAGGAAATTAAATTTACTATAAATTTAAGAAATGTTAACCAAATTACTAAGATCTTTCTAGTAACACACCACAATCTTATTAGAATATTATAAATACCATGCAATGTGAAAATACATTCTTGTAATACAATATCAGAGAATTATGCGAAGATATCAGCAAAGACATTGAGAGATCATTGCTATGAAAAACTTCATTTTACTGATGAGCAGAACTGAATGCAGTATGTTAAGTAATTCATTGTAGAACACAATAATTTATTCTAAATCAGAAATGAATTCAAATGCCTCCATGTTAAGATAAATAATCTAGTTTTTCTTTTGTGAATGTCTTATCCTATAAACATTATTAGCAGATTGAAGCTGACCCAATAAAAGGTGATCCAAACTGTCACAGGGCTGGGAAGATAGTGTGTGGAAAATCGTTCTGAAATCTGGATCCTTTTAAGGAAAAGCTACATCTTGGTGTTCAGCAAACATTGACTTTCCAAAATAGAGGCATTGGAGAACTTAGCCTCACTCAGAACTGTGTTTATCCTTGAATCAAGATAAGGCATAAATGCAACTTGAGACAGCTTTTTATTCCAAGCTTCCTTGTTTCTGCTCTTAACCAGGTAGCCTTGTCATAAATAACTACTGTGCTGTCTCAGTCCTCAAGCCTTCTTCTTTGTTATTTTCCGGAGAACTAGGATTGTGCCTGCTCCCCAGCCTCATGGTTCGTTCTCTGTCAGTAGTTTCCAAATATGTACTGGCACTGCAGGTTCACAAGGATAAACTTTTTCAAGATGAAACTTAAGAAGACTGATTGACATGACTTCAGAATCTGTATTCTCTCTATTTTATTAAAGACCACTTGTTAATTTTTAGTGTAGTACCAGAGAAAACTATACATATTTTCTTAAAAAAATCATTTAAATGTACCTCTATTTTTCATACTTTCACATTTTAACCAAAAATACAGGTACATAAAACATATAAATATATGTTATTATATATAATATATAGGTATGTATGTTATTATATATAATGTAACAGTAACTATAAGGAATTTTTCTTATATAATAGTTTGTAGTGGCTTTTAATTTTTAATTAATAATTAGCATTGATGAAGTTAAATGTTTTTATTTTATTTATTTTTCTTTACATTCAAAGAGTATCAGTAAATCAAATCAATTTAAATAAAAAGTCAGTGTTGTTATCAATTCTTTTAAATGTCTTTTGCTGAGAAGTTTGAGAATCACTGGTACATGTGACAAAATTCATGGACATATGATATATTGAACGAATACAAGTCCTTATGAGCATTTGGACCTCTCGTTGGGTCTTACTTTGTTTCTCATTGCTACTGCAGACTTTCATTCAATGTTTCTGGCTCAGGATCTGAAATATAGGTATTTCAGGTTCATACAATGGCTCTGTGTTGAACTAATTTTAATAAGAAAAAAAGATTATGAACTTATTATAAAGTGTCAATATCAGAGTGTCTTCTGTAAGGAAGGAAAATGTTTTCCAAAACTTCTAACTTTGCAAGAGTATTTCCATTTGTGTTTAGAAGATAAATCGTGAATGAGCCAGGATCTTGCTTTTATATGATTCATATAATACTGGGTAGCTATAGACACCCAGCCTGTAAAGAAAATAATAAACATACTTTCAAATTGTGATCAATATTAAGAAGATAATTAGACAAAAGATGGATGAAAGAGACTTGAAAGAGTATTTTAGAGTTTAAGGGATTCAAGGGGAAGCCTTGGAGAGGTGTATTTTGAAGTGAGACTTCAATGGCAAAATAAAACCAGACTCGTAAAGAGCCATGCAAGGAACAGAGAAGATGAAGATCAAATCAGAAATGATCCAGGACTGGGCTTTAGAGGTCTTTGAAGCTTACACACTGTGAAATAGTGGTGAATGTAGAAAAATGCAGTTGCATAGAAATCAAAGCAACCTCCAAAGTTGAGCATTGGTGGATTAGGTTGGTACTCAGATGGGGATACCACTCAACAAAGGTCACACTGTGAAGGACAAGTTTACATCTTTATAAAGTAGTTTTTAGTTGGGTATAATGAGAAGGTGATGGAACTTAAAAATGGGTCTAGCAAGAAACATTGTTTGGAGGGAATGAGAAGGTTCGTTTAAATTTTGAAAAAGATTTTCCATCTCTATAGGGAAAACAGAATTCAGGAAAGAAAACCATTGGAGGAAAAGGCAGAATACTGCTAACGTACAGAGAGTAAGTTAGGCTGGCACAGGAATAATTTATATGGATAAATTTGGGCTGTAGACATGATAGGCTGACTACTGTATTGTATTTAGAGTTTGAAGAAACAACTTGTGACTTAGGGTTATTGTAACCTGAGAAACTGCAGATGATACTTGTCATTGAGGTGAGAGAGACTCTGAACGAAATGGCTGTTGAGGGAGGAAATGCAATTTCAAGTGCCAGGATGTGTGTACTAACTTTGAATTTGGTATCAGATATCCAAGTGAAAATTTAGAATAAGCAATATGATTTTAAAGGAAAACTAAAAGAAAGCCTTGAGGAGGGAATGTGTGGGGTCTCTATTATCCCTGCTGGAGTCTGCAGTATAATAGTGCCTGAATGATCACACACAGTCAACTCATATGTGCAGAGTAAATAAATTAGGGAATCATTTATTTCTCCTATTATTTATGTTTACTGCTCAAGAAGTCCTTTAATTAACTCATTATTAATTTTCATTCAGTCTTGCTCCGTATGAGAAATAATGATTAAGTAAACAGAGTATCTGAATATTTCACTTACTGAAATCTCCTTAAATTGAGGTGTTTTATGCAGATTGTAATGTTTATATACCACGTAACAGTTCCTGGAATAACTAAGAAAGTTGAGGTTATGCTACTTAATGTGCTTATTAAAACTATGACAGATATGCCTATGATGAACATACGCATACATTTATTTGTTTATTCTTTCACTCATTCATCTTAGGCAAATACTTATTGACTCTCTACCCTGTTCCACACACCTCCAAGTGGTGGATTCAGTATTGAAGATGTTTTCCAAAAACAGGAATGTCTCTGTCTTCTAGTACATTGTTAGTGGCTAGTCATACTACCAAATGATGCAATCATGCTGGATTCAAAACAATGACAACCTAGAAAATTTAACAGAAATATGTAGCATGGTACTCTATCATTTTCATGAGAAAATTTAATGTCTAGTAGTATTTTTTATGAACTTTGGAACACAGGGCTAGATGGTTAATTGGGCAAGGGAACCAGCATAGCATATAACTAGTATATTATTTTAAAAAATCACAGTAATATATTTAAAGCTAAATTGAAGTGATTGACAGAAGAATTGGAGAATGAGGTTTTAAAAAAGGAAAAGAAAGTTATCTGAGTGATCTAAATATCTCCTGGAACTGAGTCAAGTTCACTCAGTGTAAAGAATAGTTTCTCAATTATAGAATGTGAGCCAAGCATGATGGTGCCACGCCTTTATTTTTAGCATGGAAGCTGAGACAGGAAGTTCCAAGGAAGAACCCAGTTTAGGCTGCATATAAAGTTCAAAACAATCTGGGCTACCTAGCAACATACTAGCAATAAAACAAAACAAACAAGCAAACAAACAAAAACAACAAAAAGCAAACATACAATTCCAACTTTGAAACGTGAAGAAAGATGATGTCATTCATCTAGAGAAGGTGAGAGTAAGAAGGTAGAAGGGAGAGACTGGAAATTTCCAATGGAAATGTCAAGTGGATGCACAGCTCTGATCCGTAATGCACATTTGATCTTAAGCAGCATTAAAATCAGTGATTGATAGCTTAAGACATGGTAGTGATTCTAGCATAGAAGTATTAAAGCATCAACAGACTTTAAGGAAAAACTCGATAGAGAGAGAAGAGTTCATGTGAGAAACATGGAAGTAGATGGAATGTCCTGAAAACACAGAGAGGAGAGTGCTCTGAGAAGACAGAAATCAGAGTAAATGGTACAATCATAAATTTCAAAATAAATAAATGAACAAATTAATATAAAATTTGATGGAATTAATTTAGATGAAGAAAACATATGAAGTCATAATCCTCCATCCTGAAGAACTATGCTCAGTTTTACTAGGATGCTGTACAGAGTATTGAATGATATACTTCAGGAGAATGACTGGGGGAAAGCAGTTGAGTACTTTCAAAGTCTCAGCACAGCCCAAGAGATTAAGGAAAGCAGAGATCTCCAGTCTACAGAAAGGAAGACAACACAATCCCTCAAGTCACTCTTGAGCAGTGGTTCTCTGCCTATGGGCCACAATCCCGGAATGACTCACAAGGGTCACCTAAGACCATCAGAAAAAACAGATATTTATATTATGATTCATAACAGTGGCAAATTGCAATTATGAAATAGCAACAAAATAATTTTATTGTTGGGGAAACCACAACATGAGGAACTGTATTAAAATGTCACATTATGAAGGTTGAGTGTCACTGCTGTAGAAAGACTTTTAGTAGCGGGTCTGTCTTGAAACAATCTGTTATAAGTTAAGACTTTGCAACTACCATGTTTCACTGGAAAAGTCTGTGTTATTCTCTAGAAGATTAGAAGAAACATTAAATAGAAATGTGCATGTATGTGCTTATTTGGAGTGGTAAGCTTAGAGAGGAATTATATGCATTTATGTTAGATCTATGAAAGGTACCCCCGTATAGCTGGAGAAAATAATGTCTTCAGTGAAGTATTTGTTTGTATATGGTTTATTTTAAGAAAAAAATTAATATACATGGTTGTGTTCTCAGACTACTTTAATGTAGCAAGTTACAGAAACTAAGAAGATTTATGCCCAGTGAGTAAGTGGACATGCCATGTCACTTTAATTTCCTTCCGTTTGCACTTGAGGAGGCAGGCTTGAGATTTTGGAAGTTAAGGAACAATTATATATCACTTTTCATCTTGGATGGATTCTGAGGCTGAAGGTTCCTTAACCACCAGTATCATTATGTCATGCATATTAAATATTATAGTTTCTATACTCTAGGAGATTATGATGGTTGAATCTATAAGTAACAGAAATGCCAATGTGCTCTTTTGTAACCAAAGAAAATAATGTCTATGTAAATTATCATGATAACTCTGGTTTACTATATATTTCTATTGATCCCATTAGTATATTAAGGGCAAAAAATGGTCTGCTTAGCTATACATAAGATCTGTCTAGACTTTGAGTGCTGGAGTAGTGTACTTTAGAAAAATACAATTGACCTTTTATAACTAATGGCTTGTGATTTATTATTTTATGTGCTACCATAAAAATGGACTTTAAGAGAGTGACAGATATTTAGAGTGAATTGAGGGAGCTCTTCCAAGCCAAATTTATGGTGAACATTTTTATGTTTCCAAGAAGGAAAACAGTATCTTCAAGGATGATCTCTTGGATGTAAATTTAGCCAATATCGATTGTATTGTACTCTAGTCAAAGTAACTAATCCTTTGGCTGATGGCAAAGGGAAGAAGAATGGTCTGATTATTTTCCTTTGAAATTCAGAAGGCACACAGTCAAGTTTAAACTTAGCTAGCTAAAAATAAAATAATAGGAAAAGGTGTTGTCAGCTAACTTGATAAAAATAGAAATGTTTTCATTACTTCAAAAATAATGAAAATATATTTGAGTAAAGAACACATCAGCACTCTGTTTCCAACACTATTTTGGAAACAGATCATAAAATGATAATGTAAGACAGAAAAACATAGGGAGCAAAGACTGAGCTTTCAGAATCATTCAGCATGAGGTGCATGGACCTCAGAAGCACACTGCCTGCTTTGTGAATATGTATTGTTAACCATGCAATCATTTACCAGAGATCTTTTCCCATTAGGGATAGCACCAAAAAATTAAAGTGTGTGTTTATATATGCATGTATACACATATATTACAATATGTCTGCATACAAATACAATGCATTCATCATTATGTGTATGCATACAGGTGTGTATATGTATGCTTTAGACAATCTCATGCCAATGAAGTGGAACAGCATATGGAAATAATTACTGATTTTTCAGATCTTAAAAATAAATGATTTTTAAAAGTCTAGTGAACTAACATATGGTAACATTGTGATTTAATCAGTTGGGATATATTATAAACTTTGTAAAAATAGCCTGCCATTATGACTACAGGGGAAATTGTTGCTAATATTTTCCTTGGACTTTGTATGTAAAAGGAACTTTAAAGAATAACTGGAAAGAAAAATACACTTTATTACCTATTGTGTGGTCCAGTGCTATTGAACTTGAACATGCTTCTTTTGAAAATGATGTGGTTAATCTTTTCACCATTCAAAATGATGGAAACTACATGACATCAAAGTTCAGGCTAATGATTAATTAACACTTTGGTTAAACTGTCAATTTAACTGAATTTCAATGCCAAATTTTAAAGATAAGAATTCATAGCTTTTAAAAATCAAATTAATTGAAAAATATCATTCCTGAATTTTCACAGCTGTAAAACATCTATTATAATCAGAACTAAACATTTGATAATTAAATAGAACATTTATTCAATTACTTGACAATTAAGACTAACACAGCAAAATTTTTCATGTGATTTATTTTGTAAAATAGAAATATGCGAAAGGGATGATGAATGGAAGGAACTGACATATAAACCGACCAGATGGGAACGATATCGCAACCTACAATCCTAATTTCTAAGACGATGAAGGCAGGTGACTTGGATTTGAGACCATGCTGGACAACCTTATGAAATCTTGACTCAAAAATAAAAGATCGAGTTTGGTTCAGTGGTAAATATTCTTGTAGGGTGTTCAAAGGCCTGGTTTGATCCCTAGTACACCAAACAACTTCCCAACCAACCATAGGAAGTTAATCCTTACAGTTTCAAATATTATTAGAAAGTTAACAATTTTAGTTAGAATTCTACATTGAAGTAAATTCATTGATCTCTTAACATATTTTCTTGTGGATACACTTTAAAGTATTTTCAAAAGCATTTTGAATTACTCATTTAAACTGTTATGCATCATTCATTAAAGAAAGAATCCTATTAATAGTGTGGCTCTTAGCAAGATACTTGATGATATGCATAAATGGGCTTTCTCTGTTTGAGGGATCAAGGACCCTACGAAGGAGATAGATGTGATAATCTAGCCTTTATGTTTCTGACTACATCCCTGTCATCCACTACAGTTCACATACCTACCACACTACACAGTAGCCTACCAATATTTTAGTCTCATGAAGGACTGTTCCATCTCATGGGTTTGTACTTGAAAGCTCCTTCTGTCTAAATGCTTGATATGACTTACCTTCTCACCTTACAGACTTATGCCACTCACTACAAGTTGTAAGGAAATATGTCTATATTCACCTGATTCATTTTTTTAAAATGTTATTTGGGAGAGATTATTTTACTACACACCAAATATATTAATAACAGGATGCAATTTCAAAACTACTTTGCATTTGAACAAATATGCTTCCCTTTTGTGAAGATAAAAAAATAAGCAAAAATTCTACTGAGCACTCTTCTGGGACAGCTTTTTCTTTCACAAACACAGAAAAATAAACAACAGATGTGAATAGTCTTTATTTTTTTCTGCTTTTAACAGTGACTGGAAAAATATCATATTAAGAATTGAATAAAGTGAATGAAGCTTCAATCAGGATAAAGGGAATGGAAATGAAAACAGCAAATATATATCATTGACTAAGAATAGGGCTAATACTTTCATGTAAGTATCAGAGAAGTTGGCATACTTTTAATATGAGAGCAAATTTTTTATTCACATTGTTTACACCTACTAAAATTTGATGTATCATATGTAGTTATTATCTCTGGGTAGTAGCTACTCAGAGATTGGAACTTAGGTACAATTGAGGTGGGGGACTAGAGAAATGGTTCAGTAGTTATGAGCACCTGTGTTCTTTCAGAGGATGTGAGTTTGGTTCCCAGTACCCAGGAGAGGTGGTTCACAAATTCTTAAAATTGCAGCTGAAGGGTAGATGGAATGTGTAAATAATACAAACACACATACATAAAAAAGTAACAATAAATCATTTATAAAAATATCAGGTATAAAGAAAAATACACACATTGGGGCAGATAGAATTCTTTTCTAGAGCAAACACTGAAATATTAAAGTTTCAGGGGAAATTTTGGTATTGAATGTGTCAAGATGCAGAAAAGGGAACTGTTTTAGTTAGGGTTTCTATTCCTGCAATTAAACACAATGACCAAAAAGCAAGTTGTGGAGGAAGGTTTGGCTTACACTTCCATGTCACTCTTCACCATTGACAAAACAAGAATTCCAACAGGACAGGACTCTGGAGGCAGGGGCTTATGCAGAGGTCATGGAGGGGTACTGCTTACTGGTTTGTTCCTAATGGCTTGCTCAATCAGATTTCTTATAAAACCCAGGACCACCAGCCCAAAGATGGCCCCACCCACAAGGCGCTAGACCCTCTCCCATTAATCAATAATAAAGAAAATGCTTTACATGCTTGCCTACAACCTGAGCTCATGGAGGCATTTTAATTGAGGTTCCCTCCTCTTAGTTGGTGCTAGTTTGTGTTAAGTTGGCATAAAACTATGCAGCACAACTGACCTATTGTCAACTTGATACACAAACACATCACTGCCATCAATCACTAATTAAGAAAATGTTTTACAAGCTTGCCTACAATCTGATCTTACAGAAGCTTAGTTTTTTTCAGCCTTTTATCGATTCTTTGTGGCTTTCACATCATGTATCCTGATTCCACTCATCTCCCCATTTCCTCACTTTGCTTCTGCCCTTGAAATCTCCTCCCCCACAAACAAAATAAAATATAAAAGTAAAAACAGAAAACAAAAACAAACAAACAAGTAATCTCAGCATGGAACCTGTAGTGTGATCCAGTGAGTCACACAGTATACCTTTTAGTACGTACATCTTTACTAGTGAGTGTTCATTGCAATGAGTCATCAGTCTGGTTCAAGTCCTCTGGCTTCTGCTACCCTATAGATACTGGGTCCTCACTGGGACTTCTCTTGAATATTCTGTTGTTGTCCTTTGTCATGGAGACCCTGTAGCTTTGGATCTGCAGGTCTGGCTCCTTCACATACTCCAGCAATATGTGGTAGATGAGGTGGATGTTGGGGTGGGCTAACTCATAGCCCTGGTTCTGCTCACCCAATGCAGCAGGCAGCAAGGAACGACACCAGTTTTCCTACTCTCATGTCCTTGGGTCCACCTCACCTTCACTCACACCACCATTAGGGCCAGCTCTACTGTTTTGCCCAGGTGAGGTACAGGGCCCACTCTTCTGATTACTGCAGGGCCAGCTCTTCCATTTCTCATGTCCCTGAGGCTGGCTCTCTGGCCTGGGCAGTGGAGAGGACATATTTCCCTCACCCATGCCACCACATGCTTTATGAGGAAGAGGGCAGTGGCTGCTCTCCTGCTCTCATGTTCTCCTGCTGACCCTGTTCACTTGCACCCCAGCACCAGGGTCAGCTCTAGTGTGCTCCCCAGGTGAGGTGCAGGGCCAGATCACCCATGTGCTGCAGCTGATGAGGAGCAGGACCAGCTCTCCCATTCTGGTGACCTCGGGGATAGCTCTCCTGCCTGCCACAGGTGGCAAGGGGTGAAGAGGGTTGGGCACTTTTCCTTTACCCATGCTACCACACGGCAGACGGGGGATGATCAGCTCTCCTGCTCTCATGCCCTTTAGGCAGGCTCACCTGCACCCCCACCGAGAGGGTCATCTCTACTGGGCTGCCTGGACAAGGTGCAAGACCTGCTCTTTCAACTGCTGCTGCAGGTGAGGGACAGTGCCAATTCTCCCACTTTGATGACCTTAGGGCCAGTTCTCCCCCATGCCACCTGTGGTGAGGGGCAGCATGCAGGAGGCAGGAGGTGGTGGTGGTGGTGGTGATGGTGGTAGTGGTGGTGGTGGTGGTGGTGGTGGTGGTGGTGGTGGTGGTGGTGGTG
>CABHPH010122220.1:0-14478 GCA_902168325.1 Peromyscus nudipes | reverse complement strand
GAGAGAGAGAGAGAGAGAGAGAGAGAGAGAGAGAGAGAGAGAGAGAGCGCACAAGGCATCCTTGTTGAAGAGGCTGCCACTCCTGCCCCCAGATCTGTGAGGACAGACTCAGAAGACCAAAGAGTCGCTTGATATGGGTACGAGAGCATCTCAAGGAGTCTCTTGGGATGCCAAGGTCTTCAGGAACAGGAGGATCGGGAGTAGGGACTAGAAACCCACAAGTATGTCTTTAATGGTCCCAAATACAGGGTGGAAGCACAGCCACAGTGAATTGTTCCCCCATCAGAGAAGATCTGATAGGTACTGTGGCAGGAGGAAGTTACATGGTTGAGTAAGAACCATGTAGGTAGAATTCTGAAGGTGAAAACTATGCTCTGCAGCTGTAGTAGGACATACACTGCCCAGACTTCCCCAAGGGGCACTTTGGACGGGTGTCTCAGGAATACCCATTTGCCTCTTTCAAGTGGGCCAGAGAGTAGGCCTAACCCCTCCGGGGGTCCATAATGCAGACACCCTGGGGCCATTATGCTTTCCTCTCCATGATTCCATGGAGGACAGAAAGGGGCCAGTGGGCACTGCTTAGCTCTGCAAGGTAATTCTCTGCTCCTCATCTGGATGACAAGTGTGATTTGCCTTTGCCTGGGCTGCAACAGCAGGATAACATAGGGACAGGCTCAATCTTAATGATCAATGGGAACCTTTCTAGAGGAAGCCCACCTGTCCTCCCCCACCCTCCACCACATCTCACATACCATCAGATCCCCTGCTGCTGCCCCAGGTCCAAATATCTCTGGTTGAGGAATGTGGGGCCAGTGGGTAGTGGAAAGGTTGAGCAAAGGTTGAGGGAAGGCTTTGACAAGAATCAGGAAAGGAAAAGGACTACAGGATGAGGATCTGACTCCATCAAGAGGCCAGCAGGGTGTTCGCCGTCACATCAGAGCTTCGCACACTGGGGAAGGCGTGACGGAGCTTCTCCATGATGTCTTCTAAGCATAGGCTGACATCCTGACTCTTTGACCCCACATCATCTGCGTTGGAAGAGAAAGATCAGGGAAGACTACTTGAGATTTCCTTTATAAGAAGGAAGCCAAGAGGCGGAAGCAAGCTGCTGTTAGCTGGACAGTGGGTCAAGAGTATTCTCACCCTCCCATTCGAAAGACTAGTATGTAGGAAGCACTCACTAGACATTTTTTAGAAGACACATATGAGAGAAACGTTAAGAAATCAATTATACACATCCCTAGTCCCAAGCTCTAGTAAAACTTTGGGCAGGCAATCGAAGGTAGGACCAATCGCTGGAGGAAGGGGCTAGATGGGGGGGGACTTACCTGCTGCCTCAGTGTCTGGAGTAGTCTGGCCCTTCTCCCGGGGATGGCTGCCTTCTGACTGGCGTGGAGAGGAAGCTAGGGATGAGCTTGCGGAACCATTGCCGTCTGACTCAGTAGGTGGCTAGCAAGAGGTAAGGCATGATTTAAGTGGTTTTGCCTTCCTAACCTCATTCTTAGACTCCTGAGCTTCAAAAGAGACCTTAGAGACCTCATGCCCATCCTTATGCCCTGGGTCTTTAAGAAGCTTTTCATAGTGCCATAAATCATGACTTTCCCCTTTAAGAACCCTCTTAGACCGTTCAATTATCAATTAAATTCTCCCTTTAACAAGATGAGTCAAAGGCTCCTGGTTCTTTTTTGTTTTTGGGTTTTTTTTTGTTTGTTTGTTTGTTTTTCAAGACAGGGTTTCTCTGTGTAGCTTTGGTGCCTGTCCTGGATCTCGCTCTGTAGACCAGGCTGGCCTCGAACTCACAGAGATCCACCTGGCTTTGCCCCCTGAGTGCTGGGATTAGAGGCGTGCCCCACTGCTGCCCGGCCTGGCTCCTGGTTCTTACAGGAATGGCATTACACCTAAAGGTCTCTTGCTGTCATTTCTACTCTAATGAAGTTGTTTAGAGCCCCAGTTTCCTGGAGTCTCACCACTGCACACCGAAGAATTCTCAGTTCATGACACAGCACATATGTTAGACAACTCAAGGGATTCATTAAATACAGTCTCTGGAACTAGAGGGGGCAATGAAATACATGGCATAAAAAAGGAGAATGGGGGCTGGTGGGGGGAGGAAGGGAATGAGCTTGAGGGGGCACAGAGGAGGGCAATGGGGAAGGAGAGTAGATGAGAACGAAGTATGGTCACACAATATGTACAAAAAGGCCATGATGAAAACACTACTTTGAATGTTAACTTAAAAATTGGTCAAGAAAAAAAAAGGCTACACTTTGGATAATCCAGAGACAGGGTGCCACTGTCTGCTGCATATGATGACAATGACAGTTAACGTATTTGATTCGTGGACTATATTCCTGGTATCTTGCTGAATCCTGCACTATGTATTATTTAATTATTTGTTTGTTTGATTTTCAAGATAGGGTTTCTCCGTGTAGCCCTGACTGTCCTAGAACTCGCTATGTAGACCAGGCTGGCCTTGAACTCAGCAATCTGCCTGCCTCTGCCTCCCAAGTGCTGGGATTAAAGATGTGTGCCACCACCACTAGCACATTATTTGATTTTTAGGATGATTACAATCTTACGATGTCGGTGGCATACTTTTTAAATTTTTATTTATTATTATTACTGTGTGTATGTGTGTGGTGTGTGTAAACTCATACATGCTACAGAGCATATGTGTAGGCCATAGGACAACTTGGTGGAGTTAGTTCTCTCTTTCCACCTTTATGTGTGTTCCAGGGATTGAACCCAAGTTGTCAGGCCTGTGTGGCAAGGACTTTACTGGCTGAGCTATCTTGCTGGTCCTTTAAAAAAAGATTTATTTTCATTTTTATTTCTGTGTATGCATCTGTGAGTGTATGCCACATGTGTGTGGGTACTTCCAGAGACCAGAAGAAGGTGTCCGATCCCTGGACCTGGGGTTACTCATTTGTGAGCTGCACTACATAGGTGCTGGGCAGCTGAACTCTGCTCCTCTGGAAGAGCAGCAAGCATTCTTAACCGCTGAACCGTCTCTTTAGCTCCATTATTTTGTCTCACTTAAAAAAATGTAGCTAGTATTATCATTACCTCCATTTAAAGAGAACTGGGGCTGAATAAGTTTAAAGAACTTTCCCAGCACCTCCCAGTCACTAACTGACAGCATAGATTCAAACTCAGGCTGTCGGACGACCCCAGAGCTGCCTAACCTCCCAGAGACAGAAAGGGCAAAATGCAACAAAAGAGCAATATTGTAAAATATGTCTCTTGCCAGACCTGTCCAAACCTGAAAATGCCACATTTTGGATTGTGTGTTGGTGTGTATGTGTGCACGTGTGAGCACACATTTGAGTGTACCTGTATGTGGAGGCCAGAAAACAACTTTGGGTGTGAGTCCTCAGGTGCTGTCCACCTTTCTTTTCTCTTTTCTTTCCCTCGTATAAAGAGACAGAGTCACTCTTGGGCCTGGAACTCACCGAGTAGGCTAGGCTGGCCAGCAAGCACCAGTAACCCACGTCCCTGGCACGGGGATCCAAGTGTGTGTCAACACATCTGGCTTTTTTTTAAAAATGGTCTCTGCAGATCCAACCTAGGTCCTTGTGCTTGGTACTTTATTGTCTGAGCCCCTTTGTTGCAGGTGGTTTTTGAAGTGTGTTCTTTTAATACCAGATTCCAATGGGCTATGAACTAGAAAGTCCTACTTAGAAGTCCTTCCTCTGCCTCCAGGCCGGAGGTAGCTTGGGAGGGACAGACAGACGTGGTATGGAAGTGAATGGGAAGAGGACTGGTTAAGGATGTAGCCATACTGCCCATTTCCTTTTGCATCCCTTCATCCCGATTGCCAGTCAGCTCTTCTCAAGAAGTCACCTGACTGTGCCACAGCCAAGGGACGCTTTCTCTTTCCTCTGCTGCACCCCCAGCTCTCTATGCCCTCTTCCTGAGTCAGGGACTGCCCTCCTCCTCCATCTTCAGCCTCACCTGCAGGAGCAGCTCCCTCAGGCGCTGCAGCTGAGACTCTAACTGCTTGTTGTGGTCTTCAAGGATCTGCATGCGCGTCTCCAGGCGGCTCTTGTGCTGCCGCAGGATCCTGGCTTCAGCCAAAAGCTCTTCATTGCGGTGGTCTGGGGTCACCGCATTGAAGCCCTCGGTCAGGGTGGGGGCCTCTGCCGCTTCTTCGTGCTGCCATTTCAGGCGCCTCAGCTCTCCCTGGAGAATCCTGCCATGGACATGGAAGCCAAGACCTAGGGCTTTAACAGGGTCAGCTCGCCATCCAGATTCTACAGGTCCCCTCTTTCCCAAGTGTGAGGGATCACTGTGCCCTCCTAACCCAACCCCTGCCAATGCTCTGCTTGAAATGGCCACAGCCACTTCCTCTCCAGCCTATTTGACATTTACTCTGCCATCCTGAGGCCTCAGAGCAGTGAGCTGACATTTCACATAAGAAATGTCTTAGGGCTTTGATGCTTTGGGGATTAATTTTGACCTTCAAAAGCAGTTCTACAAATAAAAGAGGCATTAGTGCCAATGGCTTACCTAGTCTACTTATAGATTTGTAGATTCTAAGGGAAGACGTAGCATAAATAAAGAGATCACCTAGCCTGCTTCTTCTCACTACAGCCCTGCAACTTGACCTGCTTTAGATGCTCATAATGGGTCATCAAGGAAACACTCCAAAGAGACAGCCTACTTTTAGACACAATGCTTTCTGTTGTTTGGGCGAACAGAATCACTCTTCCTAGCATTTCCCAGTGCCTGCTCCCTATTGCTTTAATGTAACTGTTCTCAAACCGTCCCTAGTGAGAAACCAGGGTTTGGACCTTAGTTCACTCCATTGTGTAATGATGGGTTGTCCGAATGTCCACAACTAGCCCATAGTTCACATCACTGCCACCCCTTGCCCCACAAGTTCAACAACACTCAAATTGATCTCTAGCCTATTCACTGTGATGGACCACTAATTATGTGCTTCATGCTGACAACGTCAACTTCGCTAGAAAAGTCTCTAAAGCCTTACTGTATGTTTGTGTGTTTATCTTTCCTGGGCTGGCGACACACACTTTGCAAACTAGTCCTCACTCGCACTCCACCACTCAAGGCACACTGTTCTAAGGCTTGCCATCCCAAGGGAGGCATGTGGACCAGTGACACTAGCATCCCTGTCAGCTAGTTAGAAACAGAAACCCAGGCCCCCCACACCGAGGAGTTAGGACTTGCATCTCCCCAAGCTTTGCAATGGACTCCTGTATACACTAAGGCTCGTAAAGTATTGCCCCGAGAGGCTCTGCAGATGTTTCTTCCCTCGCTCCAAGAGCCTTCAACTTTCCTCAGGCCCATGAAGCCACTTCTTTTTTGTGGAGATTAATGCCATCCCTGGTACTTTGTGTCTCCTGGTTTGGAAATGCTATATGTAATGTCAAAACCCTCTGGGATACTTTCACTCAGTATCAACTAGTTCTTTCTAGTTTTAGTACAGAAAGTTCTTTGAGAGCAAGCACAGGTTATATTCTCTTCTGCATTCTTCCAGGGTTCTCTCTACCTGTACCTAGTGGGTACTTGGAAAAGTCAGGATTATATTACATCTGGTCTTCCAAGTAACCCTGGGAAATTGGTATCATTATTATCCCTATTATATGGCTGAGAACATGGAAGATCATAAGATGTAAGTGACTTGATCCAGGTTGTATAATACATGAAGTATCACTATTGAAACTCAAGCCACCAGCCTCTGGGACTACACAAATTTATGCCACGGCCACACCTACCGGTTCTCATCTTCTAGATGGGCCAAGATCTTCTCTAGCTCCCCCTTGCTTTCTGTCCCCATGCTGCATGGAGCCTGCTGTCCAAAGGCTGGCTCCCTGTCTGTGATGGGGCTGGAGTGCCTTAACAGGTACTGGTCCTCATCTCTGCATGGGTGTAGGGAGAGGAAAGGAGGTGGTCAGGTGCCGAACACAGACCCTCAATCCCAGCTCAGCCCCCGGGAAATGTGTGCTGGCAGATCCACTTTGAAGTCACATAAAGAAAGCCAGGCCTTGAGTCCAGGCTTTGGGAAGTTGAAAGAGGCAGTGTCTGAGAGAGGACTGGGAGAGATTTCCAGGATGCTGAGGTTTCTGAGGTCTTCTTGAGTATAATGAGAAAATCCCTTTTCTTTCTGGGCCGTTTCCCTTTTCCTTCCTTCTCATCTCCCAGAAGGATCGGAGTCCTAGTCAGGACCAGACTGTTCCACGTAGTCAGCTGTCCCTGGGCCTTCTTCACAGGCAAGGGACCTCCCTTAGAGATGCAAGGACCCCTCTCAGTGCTCTAGCACACTGCTCCCTTAGGGCACACTTCAGTCGAGTCTCTGCTTTCTCCTAGGGTGGCCATGGCATTACACGGGGTTTTGTATCTTGAGCACAAACAACAGCTCTTTTTCGTAACTTTAGACAGGGCCTTTTTTCCCTCAAATTTGAGCGTGGAAGGACGGGATCTTGTGATAGAAGGGGGCCTGAGTAGATGGCTCACTTGACAGATGGAGAATTGCTTCTTTTACTAAACAGTGTAGTCAGGAAGCAGCCTTCCTTCCTCGGAGAATCAAGGACCCTAGCCACCAGCCTCCCATTCCCAAACAGTGGCAGAAGGATCCCAAGGACAGCTATTTCTGGAAAATTAGCAGCTGTGGAAACTCACATGCTGTCATCCGGGGACAAGCTGTCATTAAAAAAGGAACAATTTTGACTTTCCATCTCAGCAAGCCTAGAAAGAAAGAGCCACAGTAGGAGAGAAAGCAGGATGCGGGGCCTTCTTCCACCTCCAGCACACTAATGGCACAATAGGACATCTGGCTTACAGAGCTGCCCCCCACCTACCACCACTAAAGGTTGGCCTTGATGGCCGTGGCACATTCCATTCTGTGTCTCCCCTGATTCATTCTAATTCTCCTTGGCCTTGAACTTCCTACAGTCCCCACCCCATCCTCCACTGAAATGCAGTGGTACCTGCTGGCAAAATGCTCAATTCGCGAGTGTGTGTCAGCGTGTGGCAACATCGGGGACGAAGCCGGTCTGGAAAAAAGCAGCAAAGATTCAGAGGACCAAAGGCAACTGAACTGCTGTCTCCTCACGACTCCCACCCCTACACTGCCAACATGGCAATAAGATACAGAGTGGCTCCTACTCTATTTCTGGGGCCAGAGTCTAAGTCAGACTCAAGCTGACGCGCTTCGTGGCTAGGGGTTTTCCCTCGGGAACATTCTCCAGCTCATCTGGGACTCAGCCCCTTCCCAGCACGGAAGTGAGCTGGAGGAGGTCATGCACAGGCTCTGCTCAGCCATCAGTACTCACGTCTCACTGCAGTCAGTCTCCAGCACTGATTGCACAGGCAGGTAACCTCGCTGAGGGTGTTTGCTGAAATACTGCTTTGAGCGGAATTTATTCTTTAAGGTTGTGGCGAAGTCCCTCATGTTTTCACTGGATGTGGTCTGCAGGAAGACAGGACAGAGGGACCCACCCTAGTGGCTTCCAGACACTATGAGGTGCTGTGAGTCTTCCACTAGAGCACAGAATGTGACTGGCATCCCAATGTTGTTTGTACCTACCATACCGCCCCCCCCACTGCCCCCGTCCAAATGTCTCAAAGAATATACCCTTAATTCTGAACTCTGGGAAGGGAGACTGGAGGGGTGACGGCCATTGTGAGGAGGAAGGAAGATTTTCATGTGAAACTTGAAATACCTCTAGCTGCAGAGTTTGAATCTTTTGCAGTAAGCATGCAATTGCTACATTTTACGATAACTTTTTTTTTTTGCCATTATGCTGGGCTTGTTCAGGTAACCATACTGTTGAAAGTTCATGGGTTCTTTGCTGCCAAACACAGAAGACACTGTCTCACAGCAGGTGTCCTGGGCTTCTAGCTCTTACAATCTTTCCATGCCCCTTTCTGTGATTGTCCCTAATCTTACGTGCAGGGTTCGTGTTGAAGATCAGTCAGTTGGAGTCGGGCTGCCCACAGTCACTTATTATATACAGTTTGATTAGTTGTGGATCTCTAAAATAGTATCCATAGTGACAACACCAGCTGACATGCCAACACAGATGGAAATTCCACATGGTCCCATCCTAGATGAAGAGCTACAAGGGGTCAATGCCTGCTGAGAGAGAAAGAACCATTCTTCTCCAGAGACAAGCTCTGGAGGTTATCCAATCCCAAATGGTCAGCCCTGGACACATGGGCATACTAGCAAAGCTAAATGGACTCAGTAGGTTGTATATACATGTATGCATACACACATGTGTATATATATACACATATATATGCAACAATAATTAAAGAGGCGATCATGCATTTGGGAGGGGATACAGTATGTAGATGCAGTGCTCATTTATGAAGTTCTCAAAAAATAAAATTATTATATAAAAATCTTTTTAATGAATAAAATTTGAAATTTTGTTTATTTACTGTGCATGTGTGTTTGCATGCACACACTACGATACGCAAGCGGTCAGAGGACGATGTGCAGGAATTGGCTCTCTTCTTCTACCATGTATGTTCAGGAATCAAATTCCAGTCATCAGGTTTGGCAGAAAGTGCCTTTACCTGCTGTGCCATCTTGCTGCCCCTTTTCTACAAATTCTAGGAATTGAGAAGATGAACAGGAGGCCGAGGATTATCAGCTTACCTCTTCTAGCTAGTTTTTTCTGCTTGCCCTTTATAATGTTTTATGTAAATTATAAGAAAGGGGAATTGAAGGGCATGGCCCCTACTCCCATGGGCTCACATATTCCTGTGCTAAAACAATTTGAAGATAACACCTTAGAAAAGTGGATTATAGAGAAACAGGTTGAAATGGAGAGGCAGGGTGGGAGAGAGAGTCAGTTGGAGTGTAGTTGAGGTTCTGAAAGAATCTAAGAGCACTGCTGTTCCAAAGGACTGGGGTTCGATTCCCAGCACCCACATGGCAACCCACAGTTTGTCACTCCAGTTCCAAGGGATCTCTTCTGGCCTCTTCAGGCACTAGTCACGCAAGTGGTCCACAGACATACATGCAGGCAAAGCATCCAGATGCATAAAATTAAAAATGAATAAATCTTAAAAGACATCGGGGAACGAGCTCAGGAGGCTACACGTGTAGCAACCCTGTGGCTGAGTTCACCGAAGCTGACCAAGATAGGCTCAGGTGGCTGCGAAGGGAAGGCTGCCCATGGAAACCAAGTACAATTTGTGAGTAGAGACTAAAAAATCTTTTTCCTTTTAACGGACTGAGTAATTTGAGCACAGACTTTGGTACTGTCAAGAAGGGGTAGAAAAAAACAAACGACAAAGTAGCAAGAAAAGACCCAGTGACTCAGTATAGGAGCCATACAAGAAGCTAGCCAGGAAAACTCCCATGAGAAGAGGAGGGGGTACCTGGAACCACCTTGCTCTTTTTTCCCGTTGGGACATCTTTCTGCAGCAAAACAGCTAATGCTGATTAAAAGACTAGGAGTGCCCTCAGTCAACTGCAGTCCCAGTGACAGAGAAGCTGTGATGGAAGACTAGAGGGGCCTGAGTCCTCCAAACCAGTGAATCCCTACTACTCAGGGAATGTTTCACCAGGGGAGCTGACATGTGCCAATGCTATGCAGAGGACCAAAGCCTAGTGTCTGAGAGATAGATGCCAACCCTCCCACCTGGTGTAGAGGCTCCATACCGGTGTGTAATACTCCATGATGGGATAGTGGAGCTTGTTGCCTTTGCTGGCCCTGCCTGTCAAGAAGCAGGTCTGGCAGATATCCACGTTAAACTGTTTCAGACTCCGGTACCTTGGGGAGAGAAGACAAATCCAGTGTCACAAGACGCTTGGGGTCACAAAGACAATCCAGCGTATCACAGTTGCTGTGGGATATCTTTCTGTATGCTGTGAATGTGTGTGGGTCCCATTGGATAATAAGTAAAGCTGCATTGGCCTATGGCAGGGCAAGATAAGGTTAGGCAGTACATTCAAACTGAAGAGGAGACGAAGAAGGGTGGAGTCAGGAGAGACACAGGCCGCTGCTGAAGGAGCAACAAGATGCCAGCAACCAGTAACACCGTGACCATGTGACAACATATAGATTAACAGGAATGGGTTAATTTAGATGAAAGAGCTAGCTAGCAAGAGGCCTGTGCCATTAGGCCATACAGTCTGTAATTAATATTAAGCCTCTGAGTGATTATTTTATGAGTGGCTGCGGGACCTCAGGGCCAGGTGGGATCCGCGAAACTTCTGGCTACACACTGACTTCAACATTTCCCCAGTCCAAATACCCACACAGAAGGGAGTGGGGCTCAACCTACTATACCTAGCAATGTGAAGTCCTCAACATGTGAATAGCTTTATTCTACAGACCGCAAATCCCCATGAAACCATAAGTCTCAGATCCCAGTAAGTGTAAGAAAGGGCATTACTTCAGCCACAGTTTAAAGGGGGCCAGTTGGAGTAAACATCTCGCTTTGGTAGCTTTCTAAACAAGGATGGCCCCAAAGGTCCCTTCCCTACTCTGAAGAAGTTAGACCTCTAATAGGAAGACAGTTTATTCACTAGCTGTGGTTAAGTTAGCTGAAGTTTGTTTTAAAAGGTTTTTCATAATAACTCTATATTTTGACAGAATATACTACGGTCCTTCCCACCTCCTTCTAAAGGCAGGCTAACCTTCCCTAGTCCTAGTAGCATCAAAGAGTGAAATGCCTAGCCTTCAATAAGCCAGTATCTATCCCTGGGTTTACAGCTAAACAGCCAGGTTTTCTTGGGCAGTCACCTTTCACTTCCGTGTCTAGTTTTCTCAAGTTATAAAAAGCAAAGTGTCTGTAAGGACAGTTATATGTTAGCACTCTAAAAAGCTAAAAGGTTGAATGGATTGAGGCTGTCATTCAGTGCTTGCCTAGCATGTCCAAGACCCTGGGTTCTGTCTTCAGCAGCGTACTGACAAACTTTAGGCATTTTCTGAGATCAGTTAGCTTTGTGGAGGAAGGAGTGAATTATAATCAGGGAGGCTTCAAATGAATTTCAATGCTGTTTTATCCCGTAAGCTTGGCTCTGGTATGCACTACAGTGTGCTGCAGTCAGTCGACATCCTAACATATTGCCATCTGTGAAGTTCAGAGTGGAGAAGAATGTGCAATTAACTTACAGAAAACCTCATGAAGGTTGTAAGTTTGTGATTTTGTGTTGGGCTGCACTCGTAGCCATCTTCAGCTGCAGAGCTGAAGGTTGTTCATACCTACTAGGCCATTTATTTCTATGGTACTGGTTGGGTCTCTTTTGTGAGAAATCTTGCCATGTTTGCTGGCAGAGTCTGCTAATCCAGAAACCCCTTATGGGGCATTGACAAAATACCTCAGATTTTTAAAGATGTATTATTATGTATTTTATGTGTATGGGCACTTTGTCTGCATGTACGTCTGCACACCAGAAGAGGACATTGGATCCCATTATAGATGGTTGGGAGCCACTATGTGGTTGCTGGTAATTTAACTCAGGACCTCTGGAAGAGTAGTCAGTGCTCTTAACTACTGAGCCATCTCTCCAGCCCCTCAGATTTTTAGATTAGAGATATGTGAGCTTCATCTGCATGGTGGAAATGCTATAAACATGTATGTGTATCTTTTCAGTTCTGCACTGGGATCTTTTATGTGTAACCTATTATTCATTTATGATGGGAGTATTTATATCACAAATGGTATAAATCAGGCTTCCTCTTTTTCCTTTCTTTCTGGGCAGTTGATGGTGAAATATTTGCTGACTCAACATTTGGTACATAGTTGATTTTTTAAAAAATAATGTTTACTATATATTTCTAAAAATCTGTAGTACTTTGTATTACAACTGGAAAAAATTATTTCTTTTCTAATTTTTCAGAAGTTAAACATTTTTCAATAAAAAGGTTCCAACGATACACCAATAACACACCATAGATAAATTATAAACATAACTATTAAACAATGCCATTTTGTACCCATTGTTGCATCCCATGACATTTTTCTCATCCCATCAGGCATTCAGTCCCATACCTGAACCCCTTGATGGGGCACTGCCTACAGATAGAGCACTTGGTCTGATGCTTTACTTGCTCAGCAATGGTGACCCGATGCAGAACGGCCAGCCACACCATAGACTGGGGCTCCAAGTTGACCCACTCTAGGAACTGGGATGCTTCAATGACTGGCTTGCCAGTGCTCTAGAGAAATAAGAAATCCAATGGATATGACCCAGCCCAAGTAGCTTGCTGCTTAAGTGTCAGCCAGCTCTTATGAAGCAGGAAACCAGCCCCCCTCCAGAGGTGTTCACCTTCTGCCTTATCTTTTTTTTTAATTTTTAAAATTTATTATGTATACAGCTAGTGTTCAGCCTGCAGGCCAGAAGAGGGCACCAGATCTCATTGTAGATGGTTGTGAGCCACCATGTGGTTGCTGGGAATTGAACTCAGGACCTCTGGAAGAGTAGTCAGTGCTCTTAACCGCTGAGCCATCTCTCCAGCAAATGGCAATTTTATTTTATTTTATTTTATTTATTTATTTATTTATTTATTTATTTATTTATTTATTTATTTTGGTTTTTCGAGACAGAGTTTCTCTGTGTAGCTTTGCGCCTTTCCTGAAACTCGCTTTGGAGACCAGGCTGGCCTTGAACTCACAGAGATCTGCCTGGCTCTGCCTTCCGAGTGCTGGGATTAAAGGTGTGCACCACCACCGCCCGGCCTGCCTTATCTTAATGGACACCCTTCCCTGCAGGACTCCAGCTCCAAACTCCAGAGGACCATTAGTTCTGTTGTCCCATCTCAAAAAAGCCCCTTTACCTCGGAGTATTTTGCACCAAAAGCTAAGATGCTGGGTTCCCTCCCTTCCACTCACCACCTCTCCCATCTCACTTCCGTCCTTCCGTTTGTCTACAGCTCCATACTTACAAAACGAAAGCAACTACGGACACTGGGCTCCACATTGCTGCCCCCAAATGCTGCCACTTCACCCAGCTGACGGGGCACTTGAATGGCTTCATGAAGCAGGGCACCGAGATGGCGTTGGTCACACTGGCTGCCGGAATTGGCCACTTGACTGAAGAGGTCTGCGGGGCCCATCATCAACAATAGCCAGCCCCAATTTAGGAATGGCCAGAGGATGGTGTGAGGCAGAAGAAGCAGAAAAGGATGACAGAGAAAGAGCACATTGCTGAACTAATGACTTTTGAAACCGGAAAATCCAGAAATTCATCCCCAATCTCAACTCCCAAGTGTTCTAAAAAGAGCATTCCTGAGTTTGGGGTAGGGGAATCAGACGGACACAAATAGGGCATCATCAATGGGAGAGGAAGGGTCGGGGAAAATGGACAGACAGGGAGAGAACAGGGGAGAGAGTGACGAAGAGGTAGAATTCAGGAGAACAGAGGAGAAAGAAATTAACAAATAGATATTGATGGGGAGGCAGGAGGAGAGAGAGAAAAAGACAGGGGGGAGGGAAGAGAAAGATAGAGAAGAGAGAGGAGAGGACAGGAGGGGTGTGTGTGTGTGTGTGAGAGAGAGAGACAGAGAGAGAGAGACAGAGAGAGAGAGACAGAGAGAGACAGAGAGACAGAGAGACAGAGACAGAGAGACAGAGACAGAGAGAGAGCACCAAGTAGCACAGTACCAGACACAGATGTCGCAGTACTGGGAAAGCAGATGCCTCCTGGGTGTGGGAATGTGCACTAGGCAGCTTTTCCCACCCTCAAGAGAGGGCAGTTCTTCTGGGATCTCCTCAAGCCCAGGCCAACAACCTTTGGCAACTCCCCTCTGGACATATCATCCATTGCTTCAAACCTCACCTAAGACCTGGAAGCTGCACGGGGGACTGAAAACCATCACCAGGTGGCGCAAGCACTCCTCTGCAGAGTCAAAAGATCTAAATTCTGCTTGTTTTGTGGCCTCCCTTCTTCCTCCCCCTACAACCCTCCCCCCAACCCGGCATCAAGGCAGATGCTGGAGTTATACTCACACTGAAGTTTTTCTTTCACTTCGGTACCACACAGGCATGCGATGCCAGTCTTAAAGGACAATGCTCGCATCTTTCCACTGCGACCACTATGTTTAAAGGGTGAGACAGACAACATGAATGTATGTGAAGGGCTAGTAACTTGGCAGTCTTTTTTCCTCACTGATTTGACCCAGCAGCCAACCATGCCCTAAGCTGAACTGATCCAAGTACACCATGGGAGTAAATTCTTCCCACTATGTCCAGTGGAGATGCCCCATTGGATTGATTTGGGAGGTTTCCAGGACTGAAAGCTTTTACCTATCAAAAACATTGAGAAGCCAGTTGAGGCTCATGTCTACACACAGTGGCACATTGACCAGGATGCCTCTTTCCTCTTCCAGTCGTTCATACAAGGCAGTTAGGCAGTGAATGACCTCCACCACATCCATCACATGTTCACTGGCCTGCAGGTCGTGCTCATTGAAGATCTCCAGAGCCGTAGTCAAAGTTACCAGATCCACTGGAAAGGAAAGAAGAAAAGGAAAATACAGCCCAAAGAAGAAG